>JAYRBW010138501.1:0-15314 GCA_036023295.1 Invenusta paracnida
CAATATATGATAAACAATCTGGTCATAGTGACCAAAAATGGCAAAAACCATGCAATTACTGAAAGGATTGTACATAAAAGGTAACTTATTCGGACTATAAAAATAATATAGATCAGTTTCCTAAAACGAAAATAGGCTTGGAATTCTGAAAAAATGCTACATACATGCTGTATAGTGGGTAAGTTAATAAATTTAGTAAGGAATAATTACATTTATATACACAAACCTTGAAATTTTGAAATTATTTTACATATTTCCGATAGTTTTAAAAAACAATGTATAATATACTAAATAATGTATTAATCAAGTAAAATATACAGGCAATTATTTCACTGTCTTATCATACTTTTTCATTTGTTTACTATGGCCATCTCAGTGTTGCCACTCTGGCGTTTTTTTGTAACTAGTATAAATCCTTGGAGAAGCACTGGGAGACAGTCTCTGATTTGATGGGGGCAACCGATGAGAATAGTGTCATCAATATATGTCCACTTCCAGATATTCTTGGGGATGAAAAGTTTGAGGATGTCAATTAGAACTGCTTGCATTATTGCTGGCGACAGTGATAGATCCATCGGCAGTCTAGTGAATTGGTAGTATTCTTGTCCTACTTTATATCTGGTGATGTGTTGCATTGCCGGGTGAAGTGGTCTCAAGTAAAAGGCATTTGTCAATTCTAATCTCACTGCATGGGCTCCTTCAGGGAAGATTTGCTGCCAAACCACCAAGGCGAAAGGTGGGAGGCAAGTGATGATTGTCAGAAGACGTTTGGTGAGGTGAGAGAAGTCTGACTAACTAGAGTTCCAGAAGCCTTTGGCACACAGAATGCGTGTGACAAATAAGGCCCCCAGTGATGGGTTGGTTCGATGATCTCTTCTTGTAGTAGGCCACTGACAAGGATTCGGGGGTTGGAATCCAGGAGGCATGGAAGCTCCCAGAAAGAGGGTAGCCGGTCATTGAAGTAATCTTGGTGAGTAGTTGCATGGCTGGGCGGAGCATCAAGTTAGATGCAAATTCCCTCTCAGAAAGGCTTTCTTGGTCCTCATCATTGTTGCCTGGATCTGGTCTGGGCGGCGTTTCTGGCTGGTGACGAGTGAAAGGCTGATGCCTACCAGAAAATATGGGGCCCGAGATGGAAGCATCAATAGTGGTCGAGACCATGGACGAGGATTGATTAAACTCTTGCAAGTCAGTTAGGTACTTTGAACCTTTGTGGAACCAATCGGCGAGGGTGGTTGAAGTCAACAGATAAGAAGTCAACAGAGATGTTGCTGTGCCGCCCTAATGGCAGTAGGTTGTGTGAAGGTTCTTCAAAGATGTGTTGTAGAATTGGAGGCAAAGGAATCGGCCTTCAGAGTTCTCTGTTGCAAAGAATGTCTGAGAAGAACTGGATTGCTCCTGGAATTGCCATTCAGGGAGTGTTTGGCCATTCTAGTGAAAGCGCAGATTGAGGGAGCCCCTCCTTGAGCTCTAGTGGGGAGGGGCCCAACTCATTTAAATTGAATGAATAATCGAAGTTAGCGAGGTCTAAATAACTAAGGCTTGCAGAAGCGAGAATAGTGTCTGCTTGTGGTAATCTTCAGGGATGTAGCCCCTCTCTTGGAGGCGTAGTGTCAACTTATGATAGAGTGTGTGCAAAAGTCGTCAGTGAGGGAAGTTGGGGTAGGGAACCAGCAGGAGTAGGTGCAGGCATAGATGAGAATAGAGGTGGAGAAAGCATCTCCCTCGATGCATTAAGGTCTACGTTTTGGCAAGAGAAACGTTTCAGTTCTGATGCCACCATGAAGCAAAGGAGAATTGGAGGAGAGGATCAAAGACCGCCCTACTCACCTGTGGGAGGCTTTGGCTGCATGGGTTTTTTTGGTTTTGGTTTCTTGTCCCTTTCCCCCCTCCACCCTCCACAGGCTGCCTGCAACGTGGTGAGGAAGTGTACATATGTGATGGGCAGAACTCCGAAGCATGCTTGAATTGAGTTATGTCCAGTTGCTTGACTTGTCATCTTGATCCTGCTTTGCATGACCCTGAGTGCATCTTTGACTGGGGGTGGTTGTGACTGCAAGGCTCCAATGACTTGATAGAGGATGTTGACTTCCTGTGAGGTGGGTCTGCCGAGAAGTGGGTTGTCTTTCTGTGCCATAGATTTGGCATCTATTGATAATTGATGCCATCTCTAAGCAAATTCGCATCAACTGAAGGTAAATAGTCCACCGCTGGTGGTGGAACAATAACCAGAGGTTCTGGGGCTGTGGCTGTGCAGGTGTTATTCTGTTCTTGGAATTGCTGGGCCAACTGGTCAATTCTTCAGTCCACATCCATATGATGAAGAAGGGTAGGTTTGGGTTGTTCAATCTTGTCTAGCATAGGTCGTCTCCAAGAGTCCGAGTCTGAATTGGCTAGACGCCTGCAAGAGGACTTAGAGGATTGGGATCGTTTCTTAGACTCACGGAAATGGGAACTACTTCCCTGGCTAGATGCCAGTGTCCCTGAAACGACTCTTAACAAAAATAAATTTCTTTATTAAGACGAGAGCAAAATGTCTCTCGCAAATCGCTTGAAACATGCTCTACTAGAAGGCCAATATGCTCAAAAGAAAGACAGAAATAGAGAGTATCAAACTGTTGCCTGATTGCCCTAAAAAACCTATAAACTTTATTTGACAGAATATTATTGTGGTGACCATTTTATTGTGTATATAATATTATTATATTGAATTTTAATGTTAAACTAAAACCTTCCAATATTTATCATTTATGCAAAATGTACATTTTAAGGTGGCTAACCTCTTGAAAACTATAGTTAATAACATATTTTTAATTTTTGAAATTTTGTTAGTGGTATTTTTTTAGTCTGGTGGTATTATTATTTATTTGGGGAGTGGCAACACTGTATACTCCATATTATTGCTGCACTATTCATATATAAAGTACATTACAGTATATACAATAAGTAGTGCAAAAATTAGAATATAAAATGAAAACTGCTTTTCTCCCTGGAGTTGATTGCCAGCTCCTTTTCCTGAATGAAGATAGCTTCCTTTACCCTTAATCCAACAATGCAAGCATCACTCATGAGGAAGAATATGTTGGCATTGCATATCAGTCAGTGCTTGAATATAGAAATGTTAACATTAGAGTAGTATTCTTTGATTCAGGTATGGAGTTGACAGATGGAACTATACCTGTGTGGGTGTTCCCACATTTCATGCACAATTCTGGTCCTATGGCAGATTATCAAATTGTTGACTTTACAGCT
The DNA here is from genome assembly GCA_036023295.1 of Invenusta paracnida. Classification (NCBI taxonomy): domain Eukaryota; kingdom Metazoa; phylum Platyhelminthes; order Proseriata; family Coelogynoporidae; genus Invenusta; species Invenusta paracnida. The sequence continues at coordinate 3,253 of JAYRBW010138501.1, forward strand.
AGATAGAAAGCAGGGAGATGGACATATTTCTTAAGAGTGCAGCAAAGGGTGTAGGAATTATCTACCAGCTCAAGTGTGTTAAATTAGGGAACACCTACATATATAGGTAGTTCCATCTGTCAACTCCGTACATCTGTCAAAGAACACTACTCTAATGTTAACAGTTCTATATTCAAGCACTAACTGACATGCATGCTGACTTTGATACATCCATCCTCACAAGTGATGTGTGTACTGTTGTATTAAGGGTAAAGGAAGCTATCTTCATTTGGGGAAAGGAGCCAGTAATCAACTCCAGGGAGGAAAGCAGTTTTGATTTAATATTCTAATTTTCTAATTATTTATTTGTATCAATTGGTTAATTTTATAATTGTTTCTAACAATTTTCCAGTTATGACTCATGTACTACTTATTGCATATACTGTAATGTACTTTATATATGAATAGTGCACAGTGATAATTTGAAGTGTCATTCTATTAAGTATATGTATGCTAGCCTTTGTTCTGTCATCTAATTTTCTGTATATGCTTTACATATCTATCTTCTTACCTCCACTCCTACACACTAAACTCACATGTAATCATTCCCCAAAAATTTTCATTTGTATTTGAGGCTAAAGGCCTTCTGTTAAAGAGTATTAGAGGGAATGATTACAAGCTACTTGATTCCCACATATATAACCAAAATTTAATAAAGTGAAATCGGAAAAGGAGTGTACAAATTTAAACACAGAAAAAACAATGGACACAGTTATAATAGTTTGGTAGTGAATTGTTGGAATTAACATTGGAGAAAAATAAGTAAAGACCCAAACATCAGCATTCTTTGATGGTAAGTCTGGTAAAGAAATTTCACCCAAAATTAGTAGTGTGGTTGCACTACAAACAGCTTTTGGGATAGTTTAAATCATATCTAAAAAGTTTTCTTCTTGTACACATTGTCATTTTAATCACATACTTTCCCTTTCCTGAGTATACGAGGAGCCACTTTTTCCTATCTATGGCACTTCTTCAAGTTCACTGACTTGAACAGACTGTTCAGTTGCATTATGTATTGAATATTCATTATTAAAAATAATCTCATCTCTGCTTAATATCCGAAATTAAGCATTACCTAATGATGGAATATTTACTGAATTGTAATTATCATTATGAAAAGTAGTTAGAACTAGTGTTATAAGATATTCACATTTGTTTTTCATGCGCATTGAGATGCTAGGATGGTAAGCTACATGAATAAAAGCACTCTAAAATTGAAGCCAATGGTTATCATCATCCTTGAATATAAGAAAACATTCATGGGGTGTCCATCCAGTTGATCAACTATGTTGACAATTCTCTACAAAAATTGTTTTTCCCTAGGGCCTAGGGGCCACTTGCAGTTTCTGCAGGATTTTTAAAATGGCAATGCTTTATGTCTATGTTCTATAGCAAGAAATCAACAACTGGCCTGGGATTAGACTTTAAATAATTGAAGAATTTGAAGTAGTGAGAAAAAATAAATCAAGAGATTGTAATATTATAGAGATCAATATATTATTTCATTGATAATATGTGAAATGCATCTCTTTTCAATTTAATACACTGTCCATAAATTACATGTTTACAATATTGTTTTTCAATATACATATTGTAAATAACTACTTTCAGGCTAAAATAGTATATGTAGTTCTGCATTACCCGTAATGATTAAGTTTAAAGTAGATACAATGAAAAATGTTTTGTAATTGGGGTAATAACAAAGTAAAATAGATGCACACACAAAAAATAGTTTGGGTAAAACCTTTTCAAATTTGTTATTCTTTTTTTTAATTTGCATATATGCTATGTATATGTATCATGTTTTCTTAGATTCAAAGTAATATATCCACCTGGATATTTTTCTTGCAATATTTGACTGGAAAATTATGCTTGCTGTGTACTAAAGTTTACTTACTTACTTATTTTAATTTACTTACTTTTTAATTATTGTGCGGTTTATTTGGAAGATTCATATTGACTTCTCTATTTCTTAGCTTTTCAAACATGGTAGTCTTCGCAACATTTCTATAGATATGTGAATTTTTGTATTCTTAAATATAAAGTATATGTATACATTTATTACATTAATCTACTTAATGAATCAGATGATTTTTTTAAATTCAATATTATTATATATTCTACATGTTTACAATTTTAGGGACGACAATATGTATGATGAGTTGGTACAAACAGCTCGTCAACAATTTGTTGAAGACAAAATCCATGAATCTGTTCAAACATTAATGCTAGCTTACGAGATAAATCCAAATGATAAATTAAAAAGGAAAATTGATAGATTGAACATATTTTTAAAAGAAAAAGATTTCGCAGAAACTTCAGACGAAATTAATAGAGAAAGTAAAAAGTCGTCACAAAACCAAAGACACGAAGATATTTCCAGGAAAACACAGGCTGTGGAGGAACAAGTTAAAAAACAACACAAAAAGAGAAACAATTTTGATTTGCTTTACCTCCATCAACGAGAAGGATTTAATTGGCTAATGGATCTTCATCGCAAAGGCAAGGGTGGAATATTGGCTGATGATATGGGTCTTGGTAAAACGGTGCAGGTATGTTATGGTTGATATCTTTTTAAATGTTTTATACTCACGTGTCTTATTATTTTAATTATTTTATTAAAAGTCCAATTTCAATATATAAATGTGTATTTGGTAATATAAATTAAATGATTATGTAAATTTAATTGTATTATTTAACTATTCCAGTTGAAGAAATTAGTTATCTTCGTTAAATTTATTTATTTATTTTCACATAAAATTCGTAGTATGTTAAAAATCAATGTAAATATATAAAGTATTTTATTTCATGTAATATTTGATATAAAACATTTTATCCAATTAGAAATCAAGTTTTTGTTCATTCTCTATAAAATATCATCTCATTTTAGATCATTAGCTTGTGAACTGTAACGATGTATTTTTGTTGATATGTTTTGTTTATATACATATTGTGCCATTGAAATATTTAATTACAATTACATTTATGTATCATTGAAAATTAAGGATATTAAAGTATGTATTTATAACTCATCAGCAAAAAGCCATAGCTTTCATCATTACTAAGCTAATTTGCGGTGTATTTGTTTGCTTATTAATTTTACTTACCTAAATTAAAATAGTCACGCCTGATTCGGTAGATTATCTTATTATATCATTAAAAATGTATATTTCTTAAATGTTGTTTCGATTATGATTTGTTTTGTATAATTATTAAAACTGAACAAAATATTTTGCCACAAGACACGTTCTCTAAACGAACTTTTTATTTCTTTGTTTCCACCATTTCTCTCTTTTTTTCACAGATAGTTGTATTTCTTTATGAACTAATGCGTGACGACAGCGTGAAATCAGTGATAATTGCGATGCCAGTTTCGGTGCTGCTCACCTGGCAGCGGGAATTTGAGGTGTGGGCTGCGGATATTTCTATCTACACCTACCACGACCAAACAAAGCGAGAGAGGGAACGCATTCTGACTAAGGTGCAGCGCCGTGGAGGCGTCATTCTCACCACTTACGGGATGATTTCCTCCAACTGGGAGCAGATGGGCGGTGATGACTTTCTCTGGGACTATATCATACTGGATGAGGGCCATAAGGTAAGCTGTAAGGACTCATTAAACTGAGTAGTAAAAAAAATACATTTTTAGCTACAAAATATGCTATTTTTATCCGCTTTTTTAGCAAATTTTAAATTATGACATAAACATTTAAATTTTCTATTTGTACATTTTAATATTTAATAGAACGCTGCACTCTTGTACAAAACTACGATATTTGAATTTAGCAAATTTAGTTGCATTAATAAATTATTCGTAACAGTTATTAGAAATTTAAAGATGATTACATTATGAAATATAATTGCATAATATATGTAATTCGACTTTACCTTATTGTGCTAATTTCAATGTTTATTGCGAAAAATCAATTATTGTGAATTCCCCAAACATAGTACTACAAATTGCATATTTTGTAATGATTTCGGAAGTAATCTATGATGTCAGACATTTAAAGAAACAATTTTCACAATAAACAGGTTACGTTGTTTATTTTGCATTTATAAAAAGAAATTCAAATGCCCTGTATAACAAGTTGTATTTCTAGCATGAAAATATAAATTTACATTTTATTATGTTATGTTATGTTATGATATAAAATATATTTGACCATATTATTTAGAGGAATTGGTAGAAATAATCTACTTTTCCAATCATTAATAAAATGTGTTTCCGCCTAATATTCCACCAGATAAAGAATCCCTCGACCAAAAGTTCCAAGGCGGTACGTGCCCTGCGAGCCAAACACCGTCTCATCCTTACCGGTACAGCAGTGCAGAACAATCTTCAGGAGTTGTGGGCCCTCTTCGATTTTGTCCAACATGGCACACTTCTTGGCTCCCAGCGCACCTTCAAACTCGACTATAGCGCTCCAATCGAGCGGGCACGACAGAAGGACGCATCCGTTGCTGAGCAACGACATGGCGCAAAGATGGCCGAAAGTCTGCGCCGGATTATACAGCCGTATTTCCTCAGAAGGTGCGATATCACAAATAATTCAATATTTTATTGATAAGACCATAGATCTCTAAATTTGTTTTTCTAGATTGGCAGACTGTCCTACTTTACACGTTAAAATGTATCCGATTAAACAACTCGAAAAATTCAAAATGTTGATGTCAGATGGGTACTACTTCGTAGTGTCATATTACTAAAATTTTAGTGTACTTTTTTTCTATTTAGTTACCTAGTCTTTATATATTGGGGATTTATAACAATAAATTTTGAATCTGATTCAAGCATATTTATTGGACATGGAGATTATGACATGAACATTTCCTGTAGTGTGGTCGTTTAAGGGGAAAATGAAGGATTGTACAGGTTGAAATATAGCACCATTTTGTACTCAGAGGTACTTTTTGAGTATGGAGATTATTATGATGTTTGGATCAATACAAAATGACCGCCAATGTGGCGGCTTAATCGAATAAAGACTATAATATGTACGTATGTTTTAGCATTATATCAATTAGAATACATTAACATTAGTCAAATAACATAAAACATGTATAATTTATTGTATTTTGACCAAATAAAATAAGGTCATATTTTTTATATATTACACTAGTTACAATACAAACCATATGTTGTTTATGTTTATTATATTCTGTTAACTATTTAATACATAAATTACGCTTTGCTGACTTGTTTTATTGAATGATACCGTAATAATTGAAGCCAATGAGCTAATTGCAGAATATTTATTTTGTAGTGGATTATATGTTAAATAATAATTACATAAAATTTCCGCAAAAATAATAAATTAATTAATATAAAATAAGTTGTATAATTCACATTTTACGATAACTTTCCTTTTCTTTTAATAAATTTATCGAGTTTATGTATCATATCTCAATTTTTATCGGTTTATTTTTTTATTATATATGAAACATTTACACTAGAGACGATTGTTTGTGCTCAGTTTAAAGTGTCAAATTAAAAATCGTTAATCGTTTCGGTTTGTGTTTTTAACATAAACACGACCTGTAACGAAAATTACGTTAAGATACCTCATTACTAGTGATTCTGGAATTAAACATTGTTTTTGACAACTATCCAGATAATTTGATAAGTATTGTAAGTATTTTTCAACTAGGAGTGACTTTTCCAATCTGCATTTTTCTTCTATAAATGGTTTGTCCAGATTTTAGTATTTTGGCGGTAGAGACATTTATAAATATGCTTGCTGCTCTACATAGATAAGCATTGTCACTGAATATAACCTTTCTGTCGTTTTTCTGTTGGCCAATTAGTTTATTAAATTTCTAATGAATAATTGCAAATTGTTAATACTGATGATTAACAATTAATTACTGTTAATTTCTCGTATTAGAAATTTAATAAGCTGGTGCTTTATGAGAATTTTGAGAATTGTATCCTGTGGGAGTGGATTATTTTTCTAATAGTGATATTTTGTATGTAACAATTTGCATTTGAATATGACGTAAGCTCGCTTAACCATTTAAGAATTAGAAGAAGAAAGGATTATTTCCTAATTATGGCATTGTATTCTTCACGAATTTGTAAATCTTTTGATAATGGAATAATAATATAATACAATAACAATCGTTTTGATGAGTTTGAACATATACTTTAATGTTAAATGAATTCTGTAAGTAATACGTTATTGATATACTATTTTCTATTTGATAATGGTAATTATTGCTGTTACAGTTATCATTATTATTAGTTTGGATGACGAAAATCGAATTTTACCGCTTTAACTGATATTTTGTATGTAAATCATGCCACCCATAAATTACAATGACGTGTTATTGACGACGATGTCATGGTCTATTTTAATCCTTAATTTAGAGTCAATGATTAAAATAATGTCAAGAATCCAAAAACAATGTCGTATTTTTAACAATAAAAGACTACTATAATATACACGTGACTGTAACTGCTTTATACATAATATACAGTTCAGGCTCCCAGCATCATAACATTTCTAAAATATCATACATTTTGCATATATGAAGGAAACAATCATTAAGTTTAGGGTCTTCTATAGAAATGTATAAAATTTAGCAGTTTTATCGATGATACGTTGCCGATTTAGAGGGTAAAAATATACTCGATGTGAACATTGATTGAAGGCGAATGAAGAGAATATTCGAAAAAGAAAGGCTAATATTTTTTACATAAATTCCGAGATATATCTAAAAAATATATTGTATTGAAATTGTCAATAAGCCAACTCACAGGCTGCAAGAGATTCTTATGATGAAGACAATCTCAAGAGTGAACCTTCGAAAGGTACAGGCTCGGTTGGAAATGACTATGACAAAGGAAGAAAAGTCTTCAATCTGAAATTGATTTTTTAGATAGGAAAATTACCAGTAGACAAAATAAATTTACTAAAAACTTCTTCTTTTTCTTGTTCCGTTAAAACTTTTATCATGCATTTATATTTACCTATCTCTTTCGTTGGAACTATTGTCACGCATTTTTATTATGATGTTGGATTCGTGGACCTGTTATAATGCACTTCTATTTTGAATTTGGATTCGTGAAACTGTTAAATGCGTTTCTATTTATCTAATTGTTTTGTCGAACTGTTGTCATGCGCTTATTTTTTTAATTACGATCCATTTTAAGATGTTTTATTGTACAGCTATATATTATGTAGGTATTATGTATAGTTGAAGTATATATTAAGGTATAAGATTGCTGTTTTCACAAATTACTATCCTAAAATTTCGTAGGTCTTCATTACTGGGAGGCCTGACAGTTTTAGTTTTTCAAAATTAAATTTTACAGCAATTAAAACAGATAAACTGCTAAAAACGTATTATCTATTGTTCAGCTGAAATTGTCTAATGAGTAAGTTCATTGTATGTCAATTATATTTCCTGTTTTCCGAGATTATAATGACGCTCTACTTCTGGTGACAGAACGAAGCACCAGGTGACCTGCCAGGTTCCTACACCGGTCGAGGTTAACGAGAACCAGCCACCAGGCACGGAAGGCAGTGTCCCAGCAAAGGTCCTTCAGATGCCCCGTCTCACTAGGAAGAATGACCTGATCGTCTGGGTCTTCCTCAGCGATGTCCAGGAGATCATCTACCGGGAGTTTCTCCTCCTGGACAACATCAAGAGCCTTCTCACACGCTCGGAAAAGCGCTCCCCTCTCATAGAGCTTACAATACTCAAGAAATTGTGCGATCATCCGCGTCTTCTCTCGCCGGATCAGTGTCTTGATTTGGGACTTGAGGGAGCTGGGAGTGACGTTACTATGAACAACCTGTCCGAGGATATTCTGCTCCAGGAATCAGGGAAACTTAGTTTTCTGGTCAAACTGATCGGGCACTTGCGCGATGAGGGCCATCGAACGCTTGTTTTCTCACAGGTGAGTGTAATTATTTGCTTTGTGCGGAAATGCTAAATCGATCAGTATCGTTCGAAGTCAAGTGTATTATATTGAGGTACACAATTTATAACAACCCGTCTAAAAATAATTGAATACTATTGAATAATGTACTAATTTTATTTAATAAACATTTGTATTTTGAACATGCAATTTTTACAAAAAGAAACAGTACAACAATGGTGAAACATTCGAATGTACAAATTTTTCCTAAATTTCAGTAGAACGTAAGGGAATGAATGATTAATTCAATTGATAACCTCTCATTTAATTTTAGGTTAATGATATTCCATTTGATTTATCTAAAATCATACTTATTTAAATTTTGCTGAAACTTATGTAAATATTTGATTATATATCAGTTTGACACAGATTGGTTATTTTAGATTTTACTATTTAGAATGATAATATTTAAAAAGACATGATTTACAAAAAATGCCACTAAAATATGTTCTAGGTGTATTATTATAATATTTTGATATTTGAAATGAAGGTAAATAAAAAACTGTGTATTATATTTGTATAAAATAATGCTCTATTGTGTATACTAGTCTATAAATGTAATGGATATCAGTACTTAACTACTTCCACTACTACTGATATATCTTTAATTTCTACTTCGTTAAATATTTAATTGGAAATGGTTTATCACCTTGCCTCCATATTATAATACTTCGTTTTCACCATATCTTATATTTTATTTCAGAGCCGTAAAATGCTCGATGTCATTCAGCGCGTTCTAATTTGCTATGGTAACCATGAAATTATGCGACTTGACGGCACAGTCACTAAGCTGTCTCAACGACAGGAGATTATCAATCGGTTCACCCAACACCAGCGCTACTCGGTGTTTTTATTGACGACACAAGTGGGTGGAGTTGGTCTCACACTTACTGCAGCTGACCGGGTCGTCATCTTCGATCCCAGCTGGAACCCAGCTACTGACGCGCAGGCTGTTGATCGTGTATTTCGTATTGGTCAGGCCAAAAATGTCGTCGTCTATCGATTGATTACATGCGGAACTGTTGAGGAAAAAATATATCGTCGCCAGATATTTAAGGTATTGAGTTAGCAAATGTCCATAAATATAATATGTATAAACCGGCGGCTCTTCTCTATAACTAAGATGTCGGCATTACTTGCTTCCGAAATTACCTTACTTTCAACAGTGTAATTTATAATCGCTTAAACTTTAGATATTATTTATCACGCACAACATGAGCTTCAGTGGTAAACTAAATAAGATATGCTTTCGAGCATTAAAACATTAAAATAGTTTTGGGAAACTAAATTATTGCTTAATCTTTATTCTTGATGAGCTTTTAACTTTAATTAGGAATTGGCCTTTGCGTATTTATTAAAAACTTCTATGAGCCCTAATCATGAATATGTACAGCATTTATAGTAACTATCTGATTATCAGAAATGGAAATATAATTTTTGTAAAAGTCATATTAGTTTATTTATTTGTGATATTGGTGGAAACAAAAGAAATTATTATTGAAATGAAGATTTAGGTCAACGATAATAATTAATTTATTCTAATTATTTAAATTGTAACTATAAATATACATATTATTAGATATGTGTGTATTAACTAATAATTTAAACAATTATTGTTTAATTTTAGGTATTTAGCTGAATAATTAGGCAACTTTAAAAATAAGGTTATTTTATATTATATACAAAAATAGTTTTAATTTTAATCATAACCATTTAATCTGATAATTATTATTTGATGAATAATAATATAAAACATAATTATACTGGATATAATAAATAAATAAAATTAGCTTTGATAAACATAGATTACCAACATAACAACATGCTCCCTTTTTTCCTTTACAATACTAAGGTTGCATATTGAGTGATTGTAAAAATCGCAAACATTGATAATACGGTCTATTCAATTCAAAATGCCAGAGATCATAATATCGCCAATATTTGGGTTACCACAACTGAAACAAGAAAAAGAAAATCCAACGACGTCGGTATCCAACAACAATATTAAAAAAGCTTACTAAATTCTGTCATATCCTCTGCTGAAAGATGCTGACAAGTTGTCCATTCTAGCTGAAGTCGATTCTTACTTTACCCAATCAAAAACAATCCTTTCATGAAATGATACTTCTAAAAAGAGAACGGACTGTGCTTTATTTAAAATAGGATCATGTGTACACTTTAAATCATATAATTTGTTTATATTTTTGTACTTACTGTCAAACTTGTGTTATCATTACTGACATTAATGAGCTATGGAATAATTTTGCATTAAAAATTAATCTATAAGCATGTCTTCTAAACTGTTTTCTTATCGATTCAGTCAGCCGTGGATTAATCAGGAAATAAAAAATCTCATAAGACGTAAAAAGAAAGCTTACATAACAAGGTCAGAGAGACAATTATACAAAAATATTGGAATATGTACAAAGAACTCAAGAAAGAATGCCAAAACACGTGCGTCGATTTCGTCAGCAACAGACTGATATATAACCAATTTCACAACCCCAAACGATATTTTATTTTATAAAGACGCGATGTTACAGGAATAGCTCCTCTCGTCAATAGAGACGGCACTTGACTAAGTGCAGTGATAGCATCACGAAAGCTAATATCTTAAATGACCAATTCTCTTCTGTTTTCACACGTGAGAACCTTAACAATATTCCAAACTTCAATAACTTTCTCGACTAATCCAACTATCTATGACATAACCATTATTCGTAATGGATTATTAAATCTCCTGAACACAGTCAACATTCATAAAGCTACCGGTTCGAATGGCATCTCTGGTAAGACACTAAAAATTTTAAGTACCAAGTTATTATCACCTCTGCACCATATCTTCCAGTTAACCTTGAATATTGGCAACAATAATTATTGCTTGGAAAAATGGATTCATTACCGCTCATCTTAAAAAAGGCCGTTTCGTTAACATTAATTTGCTGCAAATTATTTAAACATATAATTCATAGTCGTGTCATCTCCCATCTAAACTCAAACAATATTCTGTCCGATGCCCGACATGGTTTTCGTAAACAGCGATCATGTGATACACAGCTAATTTCAACTATATCCAAGACATTGTTGATGAATTGAACAAATAAATGCAATACTACTAGATTTTAGCAAAACATTCGATACTGTGCTTCATTGTCGTTGTCGAATTAAATTAGAACACTACGGCATAAACGGATGTCTCGTTAAATAAATTACCGACTTCCTACTATAGATCGTAGACGGGCTGTCCTAGTAGAAGGGTACAAATCGTCGTTTGTGCCTGTTACGTCTAGAGTTCCCCAAGGAACAGTCATAAGCCCTCTGCTTTTCCTTGTCTATATCAACGATATGCCTCAACGTATTAATTCGAAAGTGAATTATGCAAAACACTTACCATTGTCCACTAAAAGTGAAAGAAAAATGTTACTCTACATTGGTACGGTCCTCACTTGAATATGCTTCAGCGGCTTGAAACCCGCATACTCAAAGGAATATAAAGAAACTTGAGTAGGTCCAAAAAAGTGCAGCGGATAAATTACCGGTAACTATGACAAAGCCACAAGTACCTCAAGAATAGTAAAGGACCTGAAGTGGCATACACTGCAACCTGACGACTAAACGAGACTCATGCTGTACGACGGAGTCAACTAACAAAATTCATCACTTGAGGAGGAGCACGCTACCTACCAGAGGTCACAGCATACGCTTTAAAGTCCCACCCTCTAAGATCGGTGCCCATCAAAATTCTTTTTATTCAGCAACTATTCGGAAGTGGAATAGTCTATCATATGAAATTGTTACATCCCCATTCGTAGACACTTTCGAAAATCAGCTCGACAATACAATATTACTATTAGAGGAATGAGCGACACGGAAGAAGAAACTTTTTCTGCTCATGTTGTTTTTCTTTTATACAGTATTTAACCCCTTTTGTGTATTTTTTATATACATACATATATATAAATTAAGGGGTTGGTGTATATGTACATATATACTCGTATTTACTGAAGCTCAGTTAACATATCAGTGCTGGTGGAGCCTGCGTTATTTAACGCTGAGCGTTATTTTGAAATATTGGTGCGCTATGCGTTATTATTCT
>JAYRBW010138512.1:0-15313 GCA_036023295.1 Invenusta paracnida
GTCGAACAGCATAAACATATGCATGCACACACACGCACTCACTCCTACTATATCAGCTGCAGCCTTTAGCGACGATGAGGGCTATTCAGGTTATTAATGGGTAGAAGATGTTCGTGAAATGAATTCCCTACTCAGCATAGTATATCACTTTTTAACTGCCGGAATCAATCGGAGGGATGAAGTTGCCCTGATAGAAGCTATAATTGATGGGCTTGGCTACATTTACTACTGCCGTAAACACTGCCATAAGAGTTCTCTGTTCATAGGTCTTGAGACTAAACTAATGCGGGCGGTGTGATCAAAGTATGCTGGTCATTCAGTGTCTGAGTTTTATGAGCAGGCTGAACAACCACTTAATGGAATAGTGTGTGCCTTTGCCAGACATAAAATCGCAATGGGTTAACTCTCTATAAAAATGAAGCGGAGACAAGCCCATACATACACATATATAGGGGGTTATACAGCAATACAGCAATACACTATGCAACGATACCAATACAGAGCGTAGAAACGCTCCCTGTTTACTCGGGTTATAGAATACAAATGGGTGGTAATCAGTTTACAACAATCGGACACGTTGCAATGCCAATACTTAGAAAACTATTACCTGTATTTAAAAAATTGAGGAAGCGTGCCGCCACTTCTTCACTTACACTAGGTGACTTGTTGTGACTGTGCTTGATCATGCGCAATGAGTAGATGTGCACCCTCTCAATAATGTAACCCAAGGCAATGCTCCCATCAAGTTTACAATTACTTCCTCCCCTAATGAATATATTTCCTTGAACGATACTATGCTTCACTTGCGTTGCAAAGTTGTCAAAGCAGATGGTACTCCCATACAATCGAGGCCCAAAAGGTGGCACCAGTAAACAATTGGATGCACTACCTCTTCTCTGATGTGAAGCTTACGCTATGCAATACACAAATTGAGGGAGGGGTGCATATGTATCCCTACAGAGCATATCTCAATAACCTGCTTCTATTTTCTGGTGCAAGCAAACGGAAACAGTTGTTGACATCTGGCTTTATCAAGGATACTGCAGGACAGATGGAAACAAAGGGGGTTGAAAAACTGTGGATATACCCGACGTCTGAAAAGCATTAGAGGGGGTGAATCGATTGACTTCTGTGGTGCTTTGTGTCTGTATATGTATCAGCAAGGCAAGTATCTTCTCAGCCAGCTAGACGTGCAAATTAAGCTGATTCGTAGCAAGCCAGAATTTTACCTCTTTAATAAAACTGTAGCGGCTCAAAACTCTTCAAAGGTAATTATTGAGGAAGCCGTTCTCTATGTTTGACGAGTTAAATTCTCCCCCGGAACTATCATAGAGCATGAAAAACAGCTTGTGACACAGAATGCAGTCTATCCCCTACAACATACAACCATGCAGACATATACTATTCATGCGGGGTCAATGAGTCATATACGAGATATGCGTTTTTCTGGTCACGTGTCAAAAATGGTCATTATTGGCATGTTTGATAACAAGACCTATAATGGGGATGTTACACGCAATCCTTTTGAATTTAAGCACAATTCACTGGAACATTTGGTGCTCTATAGAGAAGTTATTACCGTCCCCTCCGCCCACGCTTACATCCGAATTTGATAAAAACGTTGTGTACGAGAGTATATTGCTGGCCTGCTACAGAGGTTGGAAATGTTTAATCGTGATCAGAACATTGATATCACACTTAGCGACTTTACAATTGGAGGCTATACACTGTTTGTATTTAATCTAACGCCTGATCTAACAATTGCTGGAAATGCACAATATTATAGTGATGGGAATCTTAGATTGGAGCTTAAGTTTTGTAATGCACTTGTTGATTCCCTATTGTTATATTATTATTATTCCATTATTCTTATGGCAATTTTTTTAGGCAAAGGTGGAAATCACACGTCAGCGTCAAGTGCTTATGGAGTTTAAGGGCTAACTCTAGGATGCTCTATACAAATAAACTGCTTCGGTTTGTGAGTCTACACCACCGCTTAAACAAAAGAATTTTGCGTGTTTACCCGATAAATCTTTTCCCAGTTGGACTCACGAAGCCGGATAAGACCGACGCTGTTGGCCTCATTGTCAATACTGATACTGACAATCTCCCAGGTCAATATTAGATAGCCTGTGTTCTTCTCCTCCATCGACGTGGGGAGGTATTTGATTCCTTCGGACAGCTGCCTCCGCCAACTTTGGTTGAATAAAGAGTGCTATCGTAATGGACATTTAACTCTACTTTTATTCAGGGTCGTCTAACAACACTATGTTGCGGCTATTGCTTGTACTACTTACATAAATAACTTGTATGTAAGCTGCCTATGACTGCAATTGTACGAACACTTTCTCGTAATGGTGACTTTATTATTAGACAGTTTGTTAGACGACACTTATACCTATGGTAGATTTTGGGACTTTATTGAAAAACATATTGGAGGCGATGAGTGATTTAAACTCATATACATGGGGTGAAAATTACCTAATCTTTTACAATTCTTCAAAGGTGCAACTAGGACCATATATTCGTAAATTTCTAAATAATCTATAAACATTATGTGTCTGTGTCTACAAATGTTCACAATAATTATCATCTATAATATTGTCTGTGTAATTCTAAGTCCAATTATTGATAGATAATTGTAATGCACAAGTTTATTGCGCTTCTTATTATTGCGGGCACTATTCTATTTATATTACTGTATATTTATTGAATACTTATCACGATGCCTAAGACGTTTAAAAAATCTACATTAATACCTCAAGTATCCGAAACGCCTGTGAAAAGACATTTTCTATGCTCCACTGATTGATGTAAACATTCACAACTGTAGTAGTGCGATGTCTTTCTTGTGCTTGTTATAACTGAAATATACTTATTTTTATGAATAAACGCGCTATTTTTCGATTTTAACTCGGGTACATCATGCTAAATAAGAAGTCAATATAAATATTGAGGTATAAAAACGTATAATTAATAGTTAAAGCAACATTTAAATAATAGTACAAAATCAATAATGAGTGTATAACATGGGGCAATTATCTGAATAACTAATATTAGCTATGTATATAGTACGTATAAAATCTATATCTAAATAGTTATTAGAAGATGAAGAGGGAGGAAGAGGATAGTTGGTGATGGGAAATACTAGTCTAACATAGTATGACCAACCGCATGGTCGGTCATTAGGTTGGAATATCCCTCTGTCACATCCTAAATTAACATGTCCAGATTAGTAATCGCATTTGCACCCTTTAGAGCAGGTTTCCTGTGCGTAGCAGGAACTAATATCCTTCTTCTTCTGGCCAGTAGGAGTCACCATCGAAACTGCTGCTGCTAGGTTGAAGCTGGACACGTAGTTAGTATCACGTGTTGTCCCACATAGATGCCGTTGCATCGTAAAATGAACTGGAAGCGGCATGGTCCAGTCATCTCCTTCGCCTTAATCGGGTTAATGCCAGCCCAATCAAAGCCGCGCACGTTGCTTGACATCTTAGCTCAGTAAATGTCTAATTGAGGAGGGAAGGCAAGTCGCAGAAGAGGTGTAGTCTTGTAGAGCTCCCTCATTGTCTTGGGGATGTCGCACTACTCATCAGCGAGAAATGATGCGAGTTGTATTTGCGCTTGGTATTTGATCCACCAATATTTGCAAGTAAGGGATCTCGTGGTTGACTCGGGTCCGACTTGCTATTGACTAAGGGTAAGCCAATAATTTCTTCATCCTTGAAGACGTCTTTGATGCTTGAGAAAACCGGACTTTTGAATAGCATCGCTGATCCTGACTCGCTTACAGTCAGGTTGCTCATGTTGATTGAGCGGTCAACCCTCTTAATGCAACGGTGAGGTCACCGTTGCAACCCCAAAAGTCACCCTAACCTTACTACTCATATATATTATAGTAGGTATATTAGGCATAATTTACTTTGCATAGTTACTAAATTTTATATACGTACACCTATGAGGATTATTATTATTATTATATATACAAGATAATATTTAAAAAAAAAGTTTACATTTTGAATGCTTCAGATAATATTACCCATATTTTTCACTCTATATAAATGACATTATTTCATAAAATGGGAAAATAAATAAGATGTTTTACATATAGCAGGTCTATTTTTACAGAAAATATTACTATATAAAAATCTCACACTATATAATTGATATTACTTCATAACATATAAATAAATAAGTCTTTTTACATATATATATATATACATAATACATAATAAATGATATATACGAGTATAATATTAGGTTGTAGTTCATGTGTTTACTGAGAGAGATACAGAGAAGTATTGAATATGTACATTAAAATAGGCAAGTGATCGAAAAAGAAACAGTTCCACTTGAAGGCCACGTATACTGCAAGGTTTATTGGTAAGAGCGGGAGAAGGGCATAAACAATTGTATGAGATAATTATAATATGTTTTGATTGAGGCGCTGGGGGAAGGAACTGGAAATAAAATGTAATTGCAAGGCTTGATGATGATGCCTTCGCCAATAGGCCCCTCAACAAAAACCAGGTTAATTGAAATTAGTAATGCAACGGGTCCTTGGCAACGTGAAGAGCTGACGCAATGTAGATTTCTTCAAATGAGAGGAAAGATAAATCCGGTGTCGTATTTTTCTGCATGGATGTATATAGAGATGGTGTGTGAAAAATAGATATAAAAGGAAACCATGCACGAATATCTGGTATACTCTATGGTGACAACCTAACATCTGTATATCGCCCAATTTAGCTAAGCTTTCACGTTTACTGAGTGAAAAGGGAGGTATGATATTTGCAAGTACTATATATTGCACTATTTTATAATCACACTCTTACACATAATAAATGAAAACAAATTTATAAATGTCGATCAATCTTTTAACAACGATTGATAACTGAAATAATTCGTATATAACGAAAAAAATTCACTATTATATAGACTATGTTGTAAGATAGAATATAATAAGATAAATATATATATATAATATGCAAAGATACACTAATGTGAACAAATATTTTACAAAGATCCTCTTACCGGTGAAGACTTCCTTGAGTAAGATCCATTGGAAGATTCCAAATATTTTTGAATGGTTGTCGATATTGATATTTGGCATTAAGCCATGAGCGCCAAAAAACTCAGGAGCTGAGTGTTATAAAAATGGTTTTAAGGAAAAATTTTCTCCTATTCTGACCAGTTTGATAAAGATAACGACATAATTACTCTAATATCTTACTAATACTAATTGAAATAATATTCTTTGTTATTTTATCAATGGTATTAATTATATTTATAAACGGTCAATATTGTCTTATGGCACAAATATTGAACAAATCATAGCGAGCCAAATCTACGTAATTTAGAGAAGCGCGATGTCATATGAAATGAGTGACAAATAAGAACACAAACCTTTCCTGTGTTACGAATATTTTGTCGGAATAAGCTGAAACTTTCTGTGCGTATTCTACTCAAAATTCCATAGTTGTAAAAAAAGTTTAAATTATGTTTAACACAACATTTAAATAAAAATGGCCATGGATCAACAGTTGATCTATCCGGGTCTGGGGGGTTAAATGAAAAAATCAATACAGCATAAACTGTTGAAAAACATTAGAGAAAAGCAGAAATCATATGAAAAATAACAAAGACGAAATGGCCAAGTACTAAAACAGGGCAATACCTACAGAAGATTAAATACAATTGACTAAATTGAAAACAAGATAATTTCTAACATTGAAGAGACCATTATTTAAATTTATTAAAATTAATATTTTCGTTACCTCTAATATAAGCGGCTTCAATTATCCGTCTAATTGCAAGGTTAGAATTACGATAAATCAGTTTATATGATTAAAATCAATGGATCTCATTATGATCTGATATTGTACTGATGGAAAGATTAACTGTTTCAAAGTATATCATCCGGTAATGATTTTTTGATGACACATTATGAAATCCTTTTTTATGCGTCCTCTTTTAGAGCTGATGCTAACATCTGTGGCCTGGAGGCCACTCAGGCCATCTCCCACCTCAGGGAACTCTCTGGGATCCTCCTCATTTTGGATTCCCAATAACTACTCAGAACATTTTCCGCTAACCACCCCTACCAGTCCAACTCCACTCTCCTCATGATTTGGGCTCTTCTCAGGAGCCACGCTTTCTCAGGCCCCCCACTCCCCGACCTTACCTCTGCGCAGGCCGCTATCTCCCGCGCCGTCGCCTCCTCAATCTTACGTCTCTACACTTCTGACCTACACTCTGTCACCAACGTCCACTTCCGTCCCTCGCCGGACCTGTCGCGGGCTGATAGTATAACCCTGACCCAACTCAAGACGGAGCACTCTCTGCTTCTCGTGGCCTATAAAGTGGCCTCTCCGACTCTCTGCTCAGCTCTTTCTGTCTCCTCGACCCGGAGAACCTCCTCCACCGTTTCTTCTCTGCCCCTCTCATTCTGCTATTTTGGTGACAATCCCTCCCTTGCGATCCATGCAGACGGAGATCGTGTTCTGTCATTCCTCACGGGGATCGAGCTGTTGATGCGCCTCGCAGACCGAGAGTAAGACAATCCAGACATAAGACATAACATATATAACCAAGCATTCTAAAAGTTAAAACATATAGCTGTGAGGTATCTCGGTTAAATGCATGAGTCATCTACTTCGTCTCCAAATAAACGTCTATAAAATGGCGTAAGATAATGTAATATTGGGACTGATCCTTGTGGTGTTGACACATGCCAGTTCGGTGGTGATGGGTATTGCTCTGGTGATTCTGGTGGCGGTGGCATTACCTGATTGTGGGCCCTCATAATATATTGTGGCACATTCATGAGACTTAGATCATTTTCAAATTGGTATCAGCCATTTATTGGAGCTTTCTTTATTCTGCTATCAACAGCATATCGCACTATGTGCAATATTTTTGTGTCAATTTTGTTGCCATTTAGATAAAAAATACGACCTTGGTCATCACATTTATAGTTTTGCGTTTAAACAAAACTTAGAAGCAGACACCCTTGCTCCGACAGTGTTTGGAAGACGTATCAACTGCCTGTCTGAATAAATTGTCTAATTGTGTTGCAGATTCAGGTTCTGGAGTTAAACTTGAGGATTTATTGGTTGAGGCTGTAGACATACAATTCATGAGCTACATCTGGCGCTAATTGCACTTCACCTGCAGATTTTTTCTTGTTTTGATTCACAATTCTTTTTGTGTTTCTTATACTTGTCTTAACTAAGCGCAATCCTTTGCCGGAAAGTTCATCATTCAAAATTAGTTAAGTTTTTATTTCCACTTGACTAGTTATGATCTAGTTAAGCACAAGATAGACATATTGCGGTTCCTCTCCTGGTAGAATATGACTTCGCAGTCGTAAATAATCGGGTGTCAGCTGGTGAAGATCAATAAATAGATAGAAGTAGGAGTTGTTTACAATAATCTTATTGAAAACTGAAGTTAGGAATTTGGAATTCCCATGGAACATTTGACGTCCAAGATGACATCATGACATCATCCCAAGACACTTAGCTGACATCACGTGGATTCCTGAAAATAAGCAAGTATTGAGTCATAAATAGTATTAATACATGTTTATAAACATGAAGATGCATCTATGCAAATTTATATATAATCTTAACCATGTTAAATACCGAAACTATGGAGAGGGGGTTATGGACAACAGCTTTAAAAAGAAAACGCAGATGGGGATGAAGATGATAATTTGAAAATATTAAAGATGAGAACAACACATTTCAACGCTATAAGGGTGTTGCAAAGTTGTATATTAAACATTCATATTTAAATAAACATATTTTTCAGAGCAGTACTAAAGACGATATAAACCAGGCTTCCCTATCTGATACTGAAAAATTTGTTAAGCGTAGGATGTTGGAGACTCTTATTTTTATAGATAAATAAATGCAACAGAGACGATGCCGTGTAGCATCCTTATACAAACTTTAATTAATTGAAGAAGATTAGCAGTAATCGTGCTACTATGAGCTCTACTTTAGAGGAGGCAATCAATGGAACTTGGTGGATCTGGAAAAACCAAGTGCATGAAGCTGTTAGCAAAAGAACTAGAAAGGGAGGTGGGCGTTGATAAAAGGAATACAGAGGAAGAGGAGAACTATACATCTGACGAGGAGAATTAATGGAACATTTATCTCTATTATGGTTATGTCTTAAGTTTGATGATGCCCGGTTATCCGAAGATATAATTACTAATGCTTCTGCTATTATGAAAATGTTAACTGTTGGAGTGTGATATTCTTCTAGTTTTAATAGAATATATGTTTCTATGGATAAACATATTATTTTTACATATGGGTCCACTTTAATAGAGGGCATCGCCGATTGATGATGTGGCTCGATAATAAATTGTGACATCTTAAGAGCAGAAAGAGGAGCGAGGAGACGACCGTCTAGTAGCGTGAGCAAGAGTTACTGAAGAAATTTATACAAAAAGTCAGCTATCAAAAATATTTAAATGCACAAATTGGATATGATAAAAAAAAACAATTATAACAAATTATTTGAAGCATCAAATATTTTTCATAGATTTTCTAAATAACATTTAATCTATTATTATTAATGTTTCAATCCATGACTGGCTTGCGATTTTGTATATTCAAATTATTAACTTAATTGTAATTGTAAAATTATTCATTCCATATGATTATGCCTTCTAGCTTTACTGTGAAAGCTTAGGTGATTTTGTTTTCACTTATAAACTTTGTCTATTTATTGTGACTTTTTAAATCGTTTACAAGGATCTTTACATGATATGTTTAGCTCGATTTGTTTGTCATAACTTAATAATTTAGTAATTTAGTAAGTTATATTATTTTAATACATTATGATTGAATAATCACATATATACAAATTATTATTTGTTCTTAAATCTTAAGCAAAAAATAGTTCCTGACAAAAATCTGTAAATGGAATTATGTACTTTTAAACACAAGCCCTAAAAGACTTATACCTACGATTAATAATAATTACAGCTAAAATTATTAAAAATTATGTGAAATATTTCGCAGTTTCTATAGCCATACTCTGTAAAGTATTGTAACAGCTCATAAAGTGAACAATGTGAGAATGAAACTTTAGATGGGCATAAATGTATATAGTTCTTTCTGGACGTTGTTTCGATATATCCCAGGAACCTTGATGTTGAATAATGTTTAACGGTATTTTCGTCTGATTCATTTAGATGCTTGTATAGTATCTTTTTTAAATACATACATGAAGATACCATATGGAATCAATTGAGAATTTTAATGCATTTATCCATTTGTTCCTAATAGAAATAAAACAATAAAGAGATTTTAGTAATGTTAAGTAAATGCTGAAAATGCTTTAATGGAACAAATCAAATTTTTTTCTGTTTACCGACAAAAGAGCCTAGGTATAATATAACCAAAAGTGGAAATACAACGTTCGTTATCCAAATGTATCCCCCTCCCCCTCCCAAACAAAAATATATACTTTTCAATTAAGCATATTATAAAAGACTGAAATCATGAGTTGTTACAAAGCTGTCTTGTAATATGATAAAATAAATCTGGGCAGATAATTCCAATTTTGCAGAACTCAGCGCAATTAAATCACATGCTTAAATCACATATTGCTATAGAAGGCTGTAATGGTTACGTCATATGTGTGTATTTCATCCTAGCAGATTAGTGCCGACTAGGAATTCAACTGGACATTTTCCAAATGATTAATTAATTTAATTTCTGATAAATTAAACCGATTAATTATATAAAAAATATGGTTTAAGGTAATTAGCGGTGTTTTTATTGGCCATACGCATGTCACAATAAACGTAAACGGGAGAGACAATATTGCACATAATGTTCCTTGTCAGCTTCTAAATAAAATTTGACGCAAATTACATAAACAACTTTGATGCTAAGCTGCTAATAGAATATATTATTCTTCCAGAATGCGATAGAATAATAATCACAATCGATGCTGCATGTATTCAACAACATCCTTACTATACATGATTTTTTGACTTATAAAGAATTCAACGGGGACGAATTCATTTTTACGGGATTGCGCGGAGAAAGGACACTCAAATATTTGGGGAAAAATTTTCTTATAAACATTAGTAGAATAAACGTGTCAGGACATATTTATTGAAATATTACCATTCACAAAAAATATTCAATGGGAGGAGAGAACAGATGTTTTATTTAAAGCAAAATGTACAATATTATAATATAAAGTCAACAATCAAAGACGTCTTTGACATTATATAGTGAAATTTATAAATAAACATTGAAGAATATATTGATGATGTTGTACATCAAATAGGACAATACATATAATTAAGCTTGCATTTTTTTTAACATTTATTTTGATAACATTATCCTTGTTTGAATTATGATACCTACAAGATATATTACGAAATTATTGTCATATAAACGATGCAATTTAAAATGCCCACAATCTAAAGAAGTGGTGTCCACGATCTAGAGTATTGGAAAATCCTAGAAAGTTTAACCATAATCATGCGAATTCTTTTGAGTATGTAGGTGTTTTCACCATTCATTTTACCATTTTTACATGATACTTTTTAACATTCAGCAATAAGGCGGATCTGTGGCCACCATCAACATCAATTATATATCACTTAAATAATAGGAAACGGTGTCGTATAGAGACTCGTTGGAGCTAATATTTCTTCTGCTTTCTATTGTAACAGTGGATAGTTGTGAATCTTTGATAGTTAGTCACACCTTTAACTTTACCATCTAACTGGACAATGATTGAATTTATAACCTAACCTAAAATTGCTCCTGTAATACCAACACTACATGATCGAGAAACTTTTAAACGCATAACTAAAGATCTACCTAACAGATACGATGTCCAGGTCACTGCGGTGCCGTTAACTAAAAGAAACTCTATACAGCTCACCTCCACAGGGGGGTGGTGATTGGCTCGTAGTACTACCCACTACTCAACAACTGCTAAAATGTATGTAACTGAAAACATCATACATTTACATCGTACATAACACCTAGCTCTTATGAATAAACATTTAAAAATATAAATTTAAGCAATTTCCTTTCGGATATAAATTCATTAAAAATTTCAAAATACTCAAGTGATTTCATTGAGCACTTCTTTGTTTTTTAAGGAGGTTCTCCAAAACGAAAACATCAATAGAGAAAACACATTACTTGCAAACCAGTTTCACTAAGTCTCGATCTTTGACACTCGGACTAGATGTCTTCTCTGAAAACTAATACAATTTACAAATATTTGAATTTTTACAAGAATGCTTCATGTATTGTATTGCTATTTAGTAATCTCTTAAAAAATATATGCGTAACGTACAGAGTGAAATAAATTCATTTATATTTATCAAAATCTTTATGTTTGCTTAGTTCATTTATAAAGTGTTAAATTAAGGTTTACATCGTTACACTATTTATATATTTAAGTAGTCCCTGCATAAACCATTAGGATCTATGGTTTATCAGTTAAATAAGCGAATGTTACAAAATTACAGTTTATGAACAAAACAATACACTACATTTATTATAATTTATTTCAATCACTTTTCGAAATTAAAATTATATTATGTAAGAATGAATTAGGTATTAATACTATTGCGTAAAAGTGAGAAAAATATATTATTATTTGTTCATATTTTTGGCTATTGCTAAATAGTTTAATAATTATTCCATAAGAGTCAAGGAAAAAGATTGAAAAATTCCAGAGGACTGCACTGTCTTTACATTTTTAAATTTATTTATTAAATATATTAATGGAAGTGAAACATAAGCCAACTTTTCTTAAAGGATCCTATTTCTATGACATGGAATGATTTCATAATGTATTATAAAATTCAAATGAATCGCAAATATTTCTTAATGTTTTTGGAATAAATTTACCAACCTCTTGCCTAAGTTTTCAAGTAAACCTATGATGACAGATGTGTTGTGACTTGCCAGAATATTTTATGGGAGTTTATTGATGTAAAACGAGAAGATTTGTATTGACAATGCAAACAACTCACAAGCATCAACACACATTAAAAATTAATGACATAAAATACTGCCTACGTAAATACTTCTAGGATTTCATTTTCTTTCTCCATATAATTCAGAAAAAGTCGTCATACAATTAAATGTTTTTCGAGTTTATTTCTATTAAACTTGCCAAACTTATATTATAAATTGTACAGCAAATTAATGTAGGTACATCAAATTTTATAGAACGAAAAAATTATTTTTTAGTTAACACTTGAATTATTTTTAATATTAATTATTCAAATGCTAGTATCTCTTATTTTTATCTTATTACATGCATAAAATTCAACTTGTAACAAAACTATACATTATTGTTATTATTATATTGCGATAATTTGTTTTAATAATTTAAAACAGTTACTTTTTTGTAATAGGAAAAACGAATATATTAATTGAATAAGATGCATATTCCTATCAAGAATTTGAACTTTCGGAATTACAATATTATTTTTTGTTTCAACAAATTGATCCCTTTTAATCACTATTACTAATTTACGAATCACTGAAGTATACATGAAAATGAAGTGTGCATGCATAAAAAATGTATTAACATAAGATTACTAGCAATTATTAAGGAACTTGATTTACGAATTAAAGGGATTCAGCTCTAGGTTTACCATATTAAAATGTTCTTTCTTTAAATAAATTGTATAAATAGTATGCTTATCCGCCTGTAATCATATACATTTAGCCATCGAAGCAGTTAATGTCAAATGCAAAACACGTGTTTAACAATCGAAATAAGCCACAATAATTAAATGTAATTCTATTATTATACAATTTTTATTATTTGAATATATATAACTGCAATTTACATATAATCTTAAACCGCTAAAAAACATATAACTTACAATAATAAACGAATTTATAATGTTATCACAGTAATTAAATGACTGCTTTATTTATTTGTCGTAAAATTTACGATTTGCAAAGTTGGCGAATATTATGTATGTATTTGTATTATAAATAAATTTCATTCTATGATCAATTAGTCTTATTTAATAATGATCAAATAGTAAAACAAACACTTAAGTTATAAGAAAATAATGTCATTATATTATATTATTAATATAAAATAATTGTTACTATATGCACAATTTTTACGCAATAATTAATAAAATCTATATATTATTAGATTTATTTTCAACAAACTTTGCTATCTTTATAACATTTTAGCTATAATATATATTATACAATTGTTTAAAGTATATTTCACTATTAAATAATACAAATAGAGTAATATTTAACAATTATGGTAAACTAATGCTTCTTTATTCAATTACTTTATTGATAATCTGTATGAACAAAATTGTTTGACTTTTAGACAAATTTTTATATTTTTCACAGAAGATAGAAAATACATACACATCATATTTTCCATATGTAGAGTAATTATTATCCATATAATCATTACTCTATGATATTTTCAGCAACTTTTACAATTTAACTGAGTGGTTTCCTATAAAATGCAGTTTAATGTTGGTCATAAGTCTAGTTGCTATTATACAAATAATGAGTTGATAAATGCTTAATTTGTAATTCATTGATTATAATGGAAATTAAACAATGATTTTATTAATTCAAAGTATCTAAAAAACAGAATCGACAAAAACTAAAATTAAGAATTATCTCTTGATATTTTGAAAACTACATGTATATTTATCAACAAATTATCGATGAAGTTATAAATCTATATTTAATTATGTATACAACTAAATCAATATTTTACACGTCTGCAAAGGAATATGAAAATAAATAAGGATATAACCATAGAGTAATTAAACAATATATACATAGAATGGCAATCTAAAATATTTCCATTGAAAATGTGCTTTTTGAGTTTGTGGTCATATATTATTTCAAAAAATTATGCATATGCCAACTCAATTACATATTAACATAGAAAACATTTATTTAACACTATATCAATTTTACATTTTTACTAGATTTTTAAGTCGTAATAATTAACAATTTTTTAAGGATCTATATTTTTGACCACAAACTTGATTCTACAAATTGTAACGCCATTTTTTTATATATCCCATCTACGTTTATGAAGTATATGCTAACTCTTTTACATATTATAGAAAAATAGTATTTAAAAGTATATCAGTATAGTTATTTTTGCCAATCTTTTTATCATGATAATTAAAAATCTGGAAAGGATCTGAATTTTTGACTACACAATTATTTCTTCAAATTGTTACGTCATTTTTTCAGATAGCCAATCTATGTATATAAAGTAAAACAAATATCTATGGATATAACATACAAGGTAAAAAGATACCAGAAATATATAATTCTATTTTACAGAACAATATATTTCAATCGTTAATTAAAATCTAAATATTTACGTAAGCTTATGGCATAAATTTGGCATAATTTTGTAGGAAAATTAACGTAAAACAGTAATGAAGAAAATACAATTCTAATAATAATCAATGGTGTTTTTTTCATTTTAAACTTTCAAAATAAATTCACCAGTTGAAACATATTTTGTGTGTTTTCAAACCAATTCACTAAAATATTTGCTATCACTCATTTTCCAAGTCAAACACAACTATTAGTCAAATTGAGAATGAATGACCGACTAAATAATTCTGATATCTAATTTGATCAATTTAAATTATTAGTAGCAGGCCATCCAGGTCATACTCAACCATCGATCGAACTTTTTGTGACATTTTTACTACCCCAACTTCATCCTCAATATACCTATTTCAAATAAAATCTGTAAAGACTGACATTATATTAAGAATGACATTTATTTTACAAATAACATTTAAATACAATAATATACCAGATCTTAAATACTGCGATCGGATTACCATTTTCTGTACGAATATTACTTATAACTATTTAATTTTAAAATAGATTCAATCAAATTTAAGCAAAACAATATCATAATATAAAGTGGCAACAAATAAAATCTTCAAACGTAATAATTATGTGAATATGCAATGCATGTATTAGTTAATATACATATATGCACGTATGTATGTGTAAAAGAAAAACTACTAAATTAATTTATGTTCGTTTAACTATTAATAATACTGTATAACCTAGGGGTAAAGGGATAGTTATTGTGTAGGTTGTGTTAAATTTAATATATAGTTACTGTTTTGTTAAGTATGTCACACATTTTTATAAGCAAAATATTCACAAAAGAAGTAGAGAATATTGGTAGAGAAAAAAGTTAAATATACAATAACGAGGAAAACAAAAGTTGGCTTAAGAATTATGTACTATGTACAAAGAAAAATTCA
>JAYRBW010138523.1:0-15313 GCA_036023295.1 Invenusta paracnida
GTCAAATATATTTTTAAAGAGCTAACACATTTTACGCTTATTTCAATTCTTTTATGATATGAGCTAACAGACTTTTTTTGCCCTTTTTGGCTAATAATAATATCATAGTTTTTTGTTGTATGCCTATTTTATCTTTATACTATATATGCTATTTTATGTTGTTTTTTAAAGCGAAATAAAGATATTGTTATTTTATACATGTTTATACCTACTGTTATATTCTATGATTTTAGCGCTAGTATTGCACAGTAGCGCCATAGAAATAAATAAACAACCCAAGAACGGAAATTTAGTTAAAAAGGTGGCACCACCAAGAACTCTTACTCGGGGTAAAGAGGCCTCTTTTTAACATTTGGTAGATAGTCAAGGTCTCCTAAAACTCGCGATAGCTCGGTTATTTAGGCAGCTATTGAAAATCTGCTGAAATTGCTTCAAATAAAGTCTTGACAGTGTCCAGATAAGATATGCTTGGATCGGGTAGTATTTTGGATTTGAAAATTCTCCTTATATCTCGCCTTTACCTACAAGCGCTGTTTCGAAGCAATCGATACTCCTACATTGAGTTTACAATAAAATGCGGCGTTGTACAACACAACAGTTTATGCTATAATTTAAATCGTTAGGTGCCACAAAATGCTCATATATCATATAATCATACTTATAAAATGATTAGAAATGTTCACGTTGAACAAGAAAGTATCTCTAGTGTGACATAATCATCAGCTCCTCGATGGTCTAGCGGTTAGGATTCCTGGCTCTCACCCAGGCGGCCCGGGTTCGACTCCCGGTCGGGGAATTTTTTTTACCGAGATAACTATTAGTATTTGGTTTTATATATTAAATACAAAATGTAGTTTTACTTACAGTTTACTAAATTTCTTAGGCATTGCATATCTTCGCGTGCTCTTCAATTTTCCGTAATTACATACACATTTGGCTTTATACATAAGAACTGAAAATAGAGGTTTTATTCATGTATTACGCAACATTTTTACGCGAAACTTTTAAATTTAATATTTTTCAGGGCAATGTGTTATTAAGAATATATATAATATTATTGTATTAGTGTAATAGCATTTAATAAGGTCACACCACAGTTTACTGTTTCATAACATATTTCTTAATCTTTATATTTAATGAACTCTTTAAGTAATCTAGAATATATTTTTTTTATTTTTGGAAATGACTCAGTATTTGGCTAAACATAAGATAACGCACTTCACCCTTTGTCAAAATGAAGTTATACTAAATCTGTCTACTTTATTCAGAGTGCCCCAAATGTCACCCGACAATGAATATAATCATAATACTAAAAAGTAATTATAGCATATACAATGAATATAATCATAATATACTTAAAAGTAATTATAGCATATTATAAGCCTCAATACCGAAAAAATCAGATATTTTATATGAAAGTCTATGTCATAAGGTAGTATGACAAATTTGTGCTTATATTGTTCATCGTTCTGTTGCGATGCTAATTCTGCTGGTCTCCCCTGTTTTCTGTTCATCTAGATTCATCGAGTTCGTCGGCCTCTTCTCACTCCTCTTCTTCTTCCGATGATGAT
Organism: Invenusta paracnida; assembly: GCA_036023295.1. Classification (NCBI taxonomy): domain Eukaryota; kingdom Metazoa; phylum Platyhelminthes; order Proseriata; family Coelogynoporidae; genus Invenusta; species Invenusta paracnida. The sequence goes on from JAYRBW010138523.1 coordinate 1,572, forward strand.
GATGATGATGATGACAACCAGGAAGCTTCCTCGAGGAAGACAGGTGCTAGTGTCAGTAGCAGCTTACACCACCACCATCACCACCACCATCAACAACAACAAAACAATAATCCGGGTTCGGATTCTAACCTGAACAGCTCAGCTGCCTCGCATTCCAGACACGTTCTGCTTAAAGAGGACCTTCGTCTGAGTGAATCTGGTAGCGATAGTGACTGAAACCATCTGATAACTACTAACAAGAAATGCACTCTTCTCTTACGGCTGTGGCTTTCTTTCGCTGGTCTGATAATATGTTAACAGTTATGACTGTTGCAAAGACAACTATTTTAGAGCATCACATGGGATTTCAAAGTGTGAACTTACAGTTAATTACTGAGGGAAAATAGTTTTATGTTATATTTGTATGTAATGTTAAAATATTTTCAATTCAATAAAATAAAACAGTTCTACATTATATACTTGTAATTATTGTGAAATCTTAGGTGTATTTCTAAAATTTCAGATTAAATTTTAATTTTGAGAAACAATTCTTTCATCTGTTTTTTTCTTATGATTGTGAATAGTATTAAATTAGGAGTTAGCTTAATTTATTTTAATTAATTATATAAACAAAATGTCTAAATTTCTATTTTATGTATAGTTTTTGTTAAAATTTTGCTATTCAGTATTAACACAGTTATGCCATAATATTGGTTACATTCATAGAATTTCATTGTATCCGTGCTAATTTAAATTGCATAGGCGGTTCTTTTGGACTCAATTCCACAGTATTGTGCAATCCAAATAACTATAATGATGTTGTCTATCGGGTGTTGATTGAAAAAATGATTTTATACGTAGCCTGTTTCTTCTTAACTAAACGTTAAATACATTTCTGAGTTGATTTAGTCAACATAAAATAATGTTTTATAGTTTTTTGTAAAATTTTGCAATGTTTAAAAAAGTTATCTTACTGATTTCCACTATTTTGTTCTTTATTATCCTGCTTTATTACTAATTTATCGTAATGATTAACACATTTGGTAAAATATTGCCATTTTCGATAAATACAGCTTGTTTATATTTGGATTAAAATCTATTTTCAAAATCTTATTTTTTATATGATTTATAGCATTTGGCTTTATCATGGTTTTGAATAGCTGAAAGTGTTTAGTACATAGTATTGAAAACTTGGATTACTTAAAGTACCTATATTATATATATTTGAGTAAATTATTTCTTATGTCTTGTTCTCTTGTTCCATATTTACCTATTTATCATAAAATTCAAGCCTTCACATTTTATTAAAACAATCAAAGTATATTATATGAGTGGTTGTCTTGAAATATCTAAAAAAATCCATTATGCCCATTATGCCCAAAAGCTTATTAAACAAGTTACTCTAAATGTTAGTCAGAAATCATTGAAGTGAAGCTAATAAAAATGGAAATTTAGTGGTAAATTTAAACAGATTTACTTTTTTTACTAACATTTTAATAAACACGAACGTTGAGAATTTGCAAACGCTGGAAATCATGATAGGATTTTTTAAAATTATTATAGACCAAGAAGTTGTTGGTGGATAGGGATATGTTTATTAAAGAAGCTGAGCAGTGTATATGGCGAAGATAGTGACTGCGGATTATGTGGCAAAAAAAAGTGATTTGAAGCAGAGACGAGTAATTAAGGTTGAAAAGAGAAAAACGGAATGCGAAGATATAAGCTGAATCACTTATTAAATTCTTTTAAACTAAATTGATATCTTTGTCGATATGATCATGTTATGACGCTATTGCCATATTGCTTACTTTTTAGTGGGATTATTTTCAAATTAGGACATGACATTTTAACTTCTACAATATATAATGTAAAATTGACAGCTTTACAAATGTGTTTTTTATTGTGTCCAAGCATATTGTGTTTATTGGAATTTTCGTCTTAAATTATTATGCTCATTGAAAATAAACGAAAATATAAATATTGTAAAAAAAGCGAAACAAATTTATTAATAAAAATAATTTTCTAACAACCATACAGATTGATTTCAACGTAATGAAAGTACGTAAAATAATGAAATAATAGAGAAACATAAGAGTCATAAAAAGAGCGGAAAAACATGTTAAACCGTGATATCTGTTGAAAAAACCTTCCCGAATATTATTACTAAATTATCTAAATTTAGCTCTTTGTGAAAATATAATTAATTGAAAGTCAGCAGTTTGACATGAGGTTTAACCCGCAAATTACTGTACACAGCAATTAATTGATTCGCTCAATTTACGCTTATTTTTACAAAAATAAAAGTACCTATTCACTCAGTTTCAGGTTTTAGGAACATAATACCGATTTAAGCTTGTTAATAGTATGTATGCTTTCCAGTTGCGAGAAAATATGTATATAACTATCTGCACGATGTCACATGATTAATTTCTTCATTAATGATCAATAGTTATCCGTGAATAGTCTATGTCGTTTGGCAATTTTGCTCACATTCCTAAGTCGAAAGTACTCCAGCCTCAGTGGGGCTATGATTCTCACCGGACGATGTTTACGCGTTTTCTTCTTTTGTTCAATCGGGAAGTCGACAACCTTACTGAACCGCACTCGTTTAATTGACTGTTTTTCACCATCATCTTGCTGCCATCGTGGGAAGTTAGTGTTCTGGTCGATAGCCAGTGGATTGTCAAGAGGAATATCTAATGACTTCCGACCCAACGATTTGCTCACATTTATGTTGTGTTTGGGCGTCTGGAGCTTGAAGTTCCTATTATGGGCGATTTGCCAGGATTCCCGGCTTTCGTTATCTCTATTCTCTAAGCCGAAGGGTCGGGTGATGATAGTGAGAGGGAGGAATTTACTGATATCTGTCCCTACAATAGAGGGGCGGTTGTATTTGATGGCATGGACGGAACCCCGTCTCAGACGCGTTCTAGACGGTATATTCTCCTTTGAGTCTGTCTTATCCGAACCCGAAGAGGACTTAAGTGTCTTCTGATCATCGTTCTCACTTTTGGTTTTTATGTTCTGGTAGTATTTTAGGGCATGTACAGAGCTGCGTCTACTTCGCGTAGGGGAAGCGCTACTGCATTTGGTTTCGGATGAACTTTCTGTTGAGTTTTTAGGAGATTTGTCTGTGTCTTCTTCATTTTTAGAGAAGTTTTCGTAGTACTTTACAGCGCAGACTGAGCCGCGTCTGGGTTTGTTCTTCGTTTTCTTTAATTTTGGATTATCGTCACTTATTTCCGAATCTGTACTTTTGACTACAATTTCTTCATCATCATCATCACTTTTGATATCAAATTTGTCATTTAACTTTTTCAACTCTTGTAGATATTTTTTGGAATGCATTGAACCACGTCTAATATTTGTAATGACTTTTGCTTCTTTCTTTTCTGATGAATCAGATTTGTCTGAAAATAATCCGGAAACTGATTTAATTTCTTCTCCGTTATCTTTTTGATTAAAAAATTTTACAGCATGAACTGAACCTCTTCGAGGTTTACTTTGCACCTTATTATTCTTCTTGTATCCATATTTAAATATTCTTCTTGCCGCTCTAGACGATTCTTTTTCAGCCGATTTAACATGCTCAAGCTCCAGACTTTTCGTTTTCTCATCAGAACTGCTGTCTTTAAGCGGATAGATTGGATCACCATCTTCATGGTACAGTTTTGCATGAACTGAACTTCTAATGCGAGCCTTATGCTTAATTTCTTTTTCTTGTGGAAAATCCCATTCAAAATCTCCCGGCTCAGTTTTGGATTGATTATCGGGAGATTTTATGACTGCAGTTAAAGCTTTGGTTATTTTTAATAATTTATTTTTATTCTTTTTTCTGGTATTATCTTGACTTTCACGATACGAAATGTTTTTCGGAGGAATATTTTTCTCGCGACTATGCAATGAGTGGGATAATTCCTTGGAACTTTTTTCTAACTTTGACTTATTTGATAGAATACTCGAGACTTTAGACAACTTGGAGCTTCGTGGAGGTGGGCATTCAGCCAGAGAAAGATTCGTTGGATTGGGTTTCTCTATGATCATTCGTTTGTTTAGATATTCCTCATCGGACGAGACTTTGCGGACGCCCGAGTAACAACAACACGAAGTCATTACTATTTTTTGTGTAGTACTGAAGAGACAATGAGGCAGGCGATTAATATCCTAAAATCGGAATATTAGCTTTTATTTTAACCCATAGTTGTTTTTTGGTGTTATTGATTATTCAATTTAATCTGGGTTTGTTTTATTCTTAATCCGTTTTAAAAAGATCTTATCTAAAAGACCCAAATTGTGTAAAACTATACCTCTGGTATCACAGAGCTTAATAGAGATCGATCTTACATGTATTGATCAATATTCTACATTGAATTACCATTGCTATTTTTTAACTCTTAATTCTTTGTAATATTTTAAATTATTGTTCCTTAAATCAATACTATCAGTATAAGGTAAATTTTTATTCTTTTTTGTTTGGTAACTTAAATACGACCATGTTTTATACTTACATATACTTTCATATAAAGAATTTGAGCAAAGGGTCGCAGAAAAATAACTACTAACCACTTACATAATGTTTGGTAAAAAAGATTAAGTTTAAACATTTTTAAACAGTAGTTCATTTTCTCTATCGAAAAGGGAATCAAGGATGATGCGCTATATAGGGGGCATCGTGCATAATCTAGTTTACTTAAGTTTATCGGCATAGCTATTTGTGTACAATTTAAATGGTCTCTAAAGTTTAAGTGCCGAATTATTTTCGAAATATTTTTTGAACGTTTTTAGCTACTTCCCAGCATATATATTAAGTTTCGTTTATACTCAATTAGACAGAAAATCTAAAAACAAACAAAAATAATTTCATTTCATATCCGCCATTTTATCATGTGGTCATTATTTTTATTCTGTTATGGTATACAGTCAAAAAAGTATAAAAATTTATCGCAATGTAACATTAGTGTGGTGTGGCATCTACCACGACAGGTTATGTGATTTTTACTCTACGCTACCTGTATACGATATCTACAATGTTTTGTAGCTTAAAGGTATGCATAAAAAATGATAAAATGATGGCACCTCTTATCGATTGCCAATTTGTTGATTTCATTAAAATTAATATATTATGGTATTAAATTGGACAACTGTATTATCTCAGGGGCTGCGTGAATAATTGTCTTTTTTCCCTTGTTTTTTTACGTATTTGTTACTTTTTATTAAATACGAAAGTTTATATATTATATACGCTAATATCGTTTTATCCACAGGATAATGAACAATAAATTCATTACTCTGGTTTTATCCGCTTGCTTTATTCTTTGGAATAAATCTTATTAGAAGGCTCTTAATAGCATAGATATATATGTGTGTTTTTTAAATGTGGGACCATTTTTGGTCAAAATCATTACATACATGATACCTCCACGATTGAGGGATTTAACCCGTCTCTACATTAATCTTATATCGAGTGACGAGAGTGTAACGAGGTGCAATCTCTGCTCCGCATGTTGCGTAATTTCCCGTCGACTTAACCCAGATACTACATCTTGTCTGATCAACATTATCGCTGTTGACGATCGTACCAGAATGAGGACTCACTATTATAGGGGGGGGGGGCAACCTAAACTTTCTTTAATCAGAAATATAGATAGCTTACACAAAATGAGCACTGCCTGCAACCTTTCTCGGACCTGTTCACTTTTCACTAGTCAACTAGATTTTGAGGCAGTCGCCGTTAGCAAGGGAGTTTTCCATTACTTTATGATTTGTCATAATGATTGCACGAAACAAGCCGTCTCCATTGATAGGCATTCTTTTATGGCAATCAATAAGTCTGCTCAGATACTGATTACTAGAGGGCTCAGGGTGTGGATGATCCTGCGGTGTCGGTATTTTGAAGACTATTTGCTCGTCTGTCTTAAGATGGACATTCATCAACTAAACGATGTGTTGGTAGTTGTTCCGGGATCTTATACTCAGGAAAAAGATAAATTGAACCCTTAATGGATATTTATCCCTAAATGTAATTGGATGTTTTATTGTAACTAATGTGTTTAATGCTAAAAAATAAAATTAGTCGGATCATTTCAATATTTTCTTTTCTTTTGTCTTGAAGTTTAGTGACACTGACATTTCTACTGAGAGAATAGAATCTCTATCTAATTAATATTGTTCATCGGATTTTACTCCTTTTTACTTCTTATTAATTGTTCATTTATTTTTAATTGTTCTCGCTCCTAATTGCTAATTTCAGTTTCTTTCTCACATGGATATTGTCTTGTAACTAGCCACATTGTCTTTTATATTATTATTTTATTTTTAATCGATTAAGATGACTACTTCGCCTTACCCATAGGTATTTGTTGTATTTTGTATACAAATATACATATACATATTCAAATACTGTATATATTGATTAATTTCAATGGTCTACTGATATTATTGAAAAATATCTTGATTAAACTCGTTTTCAAATTATAGGAAGCATAATTTTGTAATATACATTTATATATGTACATACATACATGTCTCCCTTAATCAATGCTAAATTATCTTCTTATCTACTATATTATTATATATAGTATTCATTATTTCGCCTTAACTGATTATTATAACTCAAAAATTTATTTCAAATGACATAATATTAGCATTTTATAAACAATAACTTTCTCAAATAGCATATTAGATGAAACAAAAAGTAAACTTTATTCTCTTTATTATCATAGAGTATTAAACTCACTTTTTACTCTCGTGTTTTAATCTATGCTTATTTTATTGGAATAATAAATTTGACATATTAATTGAATCAAACAATATATATTTATGAAATAAGAGTTAACATGTCGGCAAGTGATGTGAGCATAAGAATCTCTTGTGTAGATTCATTAAAAATCAAATGTTTAAATTGTTAAAAGTGACAAGGAAAAATATGAATAATAGATGTTCTAGAATATGGAGTACAGATTCTTCTAAAAATGCTTTTGTTATCTTTAGTCAATTTTTTTCTAGTCTCTTAAAATGACTTTGGAATTTATTATAGGAATGGAATCTTTCAGATGTAGATTTTGTTCTTGTTATTCACAAACCGTTTTATTCCCATCTTCTAACTCAAGTATTTTATATTATGAAATTCAGCTTATCATGCTTCACTGATACAGTATCATTATAATAATAAATTAATTGAATATTCAGTTTATTCAATTCTTCAAGAAAATTAAGCGCTTTCTCAATTTACCAATGCAGATGCTATGAGATGTGAAATTGAGTTGTTGTACATAACTTTAATTTTCTATAAATAAAGTAAGTTATGTAAACATCGAAATAGTATAATTGAGTTGGCTTTATTCTCATATGAGATTGCTTTATCTCGAATTATACAAGTTTGATTGGTAACTAAAAGAAATAGCACTTTTGTCATGGATTTTGAATAAACTTGTCAGGCGGATCTTGTTTGGTTATACTGTAACTTGCGATATTGGTTCCAATTTTATGATCTTTGAGGAGGTTTGGTGTATCCTCGCATATAATATTTTCCGTAGAAATTGGTTTCGGTATCACCTGTATAGAGTTTTCGGCGGAGACTACCGTTAAATTGGATCGCTTTGATGTGGTGTGAGCGGTGGTTTTGTGGTGGCTCTTCTTCTTTTTAGACGATTTATGAGTTGAATTTTCTGAAGATGAATTTTTTATGTTAACCGTTTGCGATGTAGACACATGTTTCCAAACACACGAAGCTGCAAATGTATGCGCTTGTGTCACACCGCTTATATCAGTGGTCACAATAGGGATTTGTTTCATCGGTAAGGAAGGGAATTTCCAGTTATTAATTGAAAGTTCAGGAACCTTGTAGTTAATCAATTTTTCGAATCTATTAGTGGTTGTAGGCTGACGAACTGTTTCGTATTGTACTAGTCGGAGGCTCTTCTGGTCCAACTGTTTATTGTCAGCCATTATCACAGGTTTCCAATCAGTCATGGAACAAGGGTTGTCGTTCTTGACATCAGATAAATTATTGGGATGGATTATGCTTTTCCCCGGGAAAAGATTTAGACCCTGGGCTATAGGAGGAAAGTTTGTCTCCGATATTATCGATGTTGTATCTTTGCTGATGTTTGTGCCACCTGCACTGTGATCAATAATAGAACTATTTATACACTTTTGTAGACGTTTGGATTTCTTCTTCTCCCCTTCTTGCACTACAATATTTACAGTTACCACACGGTTTTTGTTTGTCTCAATTATTGTCAGACCTTCTTTTTCAGTAGAAATATTAACATATTTTGCGTCTTTTTTCTCACAATCCTTGTTTTCTATCATATTAGTTTCAATAGGCTGAATTGTTTTTTTCTCCTTTTCTAAAACAAGTTCTGATTTTGTAGCGCATGTTTTCTTATCAATTAATTTTAGACTTTCACTTATTGAAAAAGCGTCCTGTTTGGTGTCATCGTCAGATTTGATCAATTTATTACTTTTCTCTATAATTTTCTCATCCTTAGCAGTTGCCTTTACTTTATGTTTTATCCGTAAACTTTCGCTTACTAAACTTTTTACATCGTCCAGTTCTATCTTGTTAGAATCTGTGTCGAAATCTTCTTTATTAATTAAACCTTCTGCCCACTTATTTAGGTCTAGTTTTGTTTTGTTTTTCTTGTCCTTTTCTGCTACCGCATCTGATTTTAATGAGGATGTTTTCTTCTGGGCTAATTTGAAACGTTCTGATTCCGAGACTATACTTTTTACATCTTCAGTTTCCACCCTACTCAGCATTATGCTCTCATCGTACGAATCTTCGTGCATATTGGGTGACAGTGTAATCATACCAGTGGGATGCATTGACCCACGCCTTAATTTAGTTTTCATTTCGTTTGGTTTTCTTTTAGGCGCTTCACCATGTATTTTGATTTTGCATTTTTCAAACACATTTTCAGACTTAATTGATTCTGTTTGACTCAGCTTCAAGCGCTCCGACTCGGAGTGTAAACTAATTGCATCTGAAAACTCAATTTTGTGCCCGGAGCTTCCATCAGTGGACTCTTCTCTAATTTTAGATGATGATTCTGGCAATTTCTCAGGAATACCGTAAAATTGAATGTTGCCTACTTCAAAAACTTTCTCTGATTTTGCGGATGTAGATTGCGTGTGTTTAATACTTCCCGATTCAGCTAGCAAAGTATCATCACCTTCTTCAATTATGTTTTCATCTTCATCGTCGAAATCCTCCTCTTGCTGCTTTAAAAGCCCAAGTAATGCGCCTGGATGCACGGATCCTCTCCGCTTTTGAGCGGTAGATTCTTGAAATTTGTCCCCTGGTGCGCCGTGTATTTTTATGTGTCCCTTCTCTCTTTTTTCTATTTCACTCTCCAATAGAATGGATGAAACGCTTTTTTTACCACTATCTGTTTCAGCATTAATAGTACTTTCTTCATCAATTACATCATGGCCTCCATGCTCGTCCTCATCGTCCTCATCGTCCTCATAGTCTTTATTTCCGAGTATAGCAGTAGGATGGACTGACCCCCTTCTCTTATTAGTTTTTGTTTCAGCAAATTTTTGATCGGATACGCCTGTAATTTTAACATGACCTTTCTCTTTCTCTACGACTTTTTCTTCGACTAAAGTTGGGCTACTAAGAAAACTTTCTGTCTCTGTGTTCAAAGGACTTTCTTCTTCAAGAATTTCTTTAGTATTGGCTTTATTTTGTTTAGATGTTATAGCAGTTGGATGTACAGATCCTTTTCTCATACTAGTTTTAGGTTCGGCAATTTTTTCTCCCGATACACCAGAAATTCTAATGTGACCCTTTTCCTTTGCTTCTATAGCGTTTTTCATTGGCGATGGAGTACTTTGCATACTATCTTTTCCACTTTCTGTCTCTGTGTTCAAAGGACTCTCTTCTTCAAGAATTTCGTTAGTATTGGCTTTGTTTTGTTTCGATATTATAGCAGTTGGATGTACAGATCCTCTTCTCTTGTTAGTTTTGGTTTCAGCAAATTTTTCGTTTGATACACCAGAAATCCTAATGTGACCTTTTTCATTGTCAACTACATGTTCGCTGACCAGGGATGGGGCTCCTTTTAAGCTCTCTTTGCCACTTTCCGTTTCACTATATATAGGACTTTCCTCTTCAAAAATATCTTCAGTGTTGACTTTATTTTGTTTAGAAACTAAGGAACTAGGATGAACAGATCCTCGCCTTATGCTTCCTTTCGTTTCCCTCAATTTTGGGCTCGGTACGCCTGATATTTTAATATGACCCTTTTCTTTGTCTAAGGATTTTATAATTTTATTAGATGAAACATCAGTCAGTTTTACAGATTCTACTTCACTGCTATCATTCATATCTTTATTGTCACTCCCTTCATTCGAATCGTCATCATTATCTAATACATTTAATGCAGCAGTTGGATGCATAGAACCTCTTCTTTTCTTTTTTGCAAAATCATTTAATTTTTCATTTGAAACTCCCCGAATCTTAACATGATTTTTCCCAAATTTGTCAGATTTACTGTTTTCTTTGTTCTGTTTTAATTTTAAGCGCTCAGATTCGGAAAAAAGGCTACTTTTTATTTCTAAATCTGTTTGATCAACTGTTTTATCTTCACCATCGTAATCAATAGTTTTCTCGTCCTGATTACCTGACTTCCTTTTTAATGGTCCATTTGAGATGTCGCCTAATATATCTTCTGCTATAAGGTTCTGAATGACTATCTGAAATATGCATTGAAACATATTGATATACTCAATCTCCGAGGCGGAACTAATTTCTCGTTCGAGGTCTTCTATAGTCCAGGTTTTGTTTTCTAAATCCTCCCTTTCGGAAAGTTGTGCAGCTATGTTTAAAGTAATTTGATCGAATAATTTATGAAAAATGTTTATGTATTCTGTGTCGTCTGTGTTGCTTTCGGTTTTGTTTTCATCTGATTTATTTGAACTAGTTTTATTTCTGTTGTCGACCATACGTAACTTTCCAACCTTATCTGGCATTGTGTTTTTTCTCTCAGTTTCGGGCAAAACTCGCGTTTGCTTGACATTACTCTTTAGAGTAAACTTACTATTTTTAACGGTAACTAAAATTTCTCTTGTTGTATGTATAAGCTGGTTATTTATTTCCTTTTTACTGTTATGTACATTGCTTTTATTGGCATTGGCATTTTTATTTTCTTCATTTTTTTCAATTTCTGGCGATGTTTCCTCGTTCGATATTTCTCTTACATTGTTGTTATTTGTATCAATCATTGGTATGTTTTCTACTTTCCAATACTTTTCATCTTGCGAGGTAAGTGCACAAACGTCTGCCTTCTGAGTTGGAAATAACGGAGCTTGTGAACCGCATTCTATATTTTCTATACAATGTATGTTTTGTTTCATATTTATTTCAATATCTAATTTGCTACACACAGCAAATATATTCGAGAAACCTTTTGACCAATTTATCTGCTGCTCTTGTATCTCATTATTTTGATGCTGATTTTTAAATTTTTGTATGTTTCTGGTTTTATCAATAAGATAGAAAACTGTTTTTATCCAATTATCAGTCATATTTGATATAAAATTGTAAAGGGGTATTTGATGAATATTTTTATTAATATTTTGTGCATAAAGCTTATGAAGTTTTTCATTGCAATCCGTTATAACTATATTAATGCCTTTCATTTTAACTGGGAAGGATTTGTTTTCATTAACAATATATTTTTCGCCTTCATCTGGTAAGTTTCTAAATTGATTTGAAAAGTAGTCTAATTGGGAGCGATTGCTTACATAATTCATTTCAAATATTTGCTTTCCATATCTCTCTTTTAAATGGAAGGATGGGTTTGGTTTTGATATTTTTATTAATTTATTGTTTAATATGTTTGGCAACTGTTTGGATATATGACTAAATAACATTGCAAAGTAACTTTCAAGGACATATTCAAGAACTCTTACACATGACATAGTATGAATAATATTGATGACATTATTAACGAACGATAGTCGATAAATTGTTTCCCATGCATTTTGTACCAGATCATTAGTGACATTATTTATTATCAGTAATATAAAGAATTGTTTCATTAAATTATTTTTAGTTGGATTATCTATTTCCTTTAGGCATAACACACTTTCATCTGAATAAAACGTGTCTTCATGTTTTTGTAAATCAATTTTCTGATACATTTTTTCACAGGATTCTTTAAAGAATTCTCTTAGTGCTTTTTTGTTAGCCTTTTTTCCTACTAAAATAACACACTTTGCATTATGAAAACGTTGGTACATTCGTATTTTTTTAGTATTTTCATTTGGGGAATATGTAAGTTTTATGTTATATGAAAGAGAAGGTAAGATTTTATACGAAGAAGTTTTGTCCTTTTCTTTGTATGGGTGACTACACATTGTCACCGAATAAAGGTTAGTTAATATGTCAAATTTATATATTTCCTTGGGCTTGGAGTTAGAGTAATTTAAAGTTATGAATCCAGATTTTTCTTTAGTAGAATCATTTATCCTACTACACATTTTATTTTCCCCACTATTGTATGAATTCCATGCTTTTCTTGGAAGGCTTTTAAATTTGTTAGTTCCAATAACATGTTTTTTTTTAGATTTTACCAATTTTTTGAACTTCTCAATTTTATTATTTTTGGAGGTTTCCCATACACATTTTCCTTTTTTATTCTCAGATTTGTTTATTGTTGATAATTGTAATTTATGATTGAAATCTTCTTTTATTGTGACTATTGTTTTAGTGAGAATGACTTCATTATTATAATAATCTTGGAAATTTGGGATATTTTTGACAGTTATGTTGTTATTAATATAAGATGATTTTGTATTATTTTTTACTTTTTGTATAACTGCTTTTGAATTTGGATTTTCAGAGCAGTAGTTTACGATTTTATTATCCAGTAACGTCGAGTGTTTTGAATTATCAATGTTATCAGGAACTGAATGTTTCTTATTAGAAACTATTTTTGTTTTGAATTTAATATTTTCAAGTGTCATACGAATTATTATGCGTTGCAAGAATAAACTTCGATGTTTTAGAATTTAGATCTTCTGTTCGCTTAGCACATGACTTCATACCAGTTAACATTTAAGTATTAATTCTCATGGGTATTCGTGAGTTATTCCAAAGTGAGAGGCAGTGTGGGTTCGCTTTTATTTGAAGATATGCTTTTCAAGTATTAATATTTGAATGAAACTGAGTCTATAAATAGATCAATATCATACTAATCGATTGTTTTAGTTTATTTGGTCAATAAAAAGATTATAGAAAGCCGCCTGTGTTGCTTAAAAAACGTTATTGTTTACAAATTTTCGGAGATCCACTCCATAATAAAAAAGATTAATAAAAGTATGGTTATAATTATATAATTATAAAAAACCGAAAGCCTATGTCTCTCGCTGCAAATATATTCTTTGTAATGCACGTCTATGGAGTGGATATTCGAAAATTTGTAAACAATAACGTTTTTACAGCAACACATGCTTTCTGTTATTTTATAATAAAAGGATTATTGAAAATTAAAAACATTTTTTCATCTATGTATCAAATTGCAAAATATGGTATGTTTCTATTATTAGACGATGCGGTAGTATCGTCAAGCCAAGAACAAGAGCGTCAGTAATAGCTTGAGAGATGCTAACCATAGAGTATTGATAGATTATTTATTAGGCTATTTATTACTCTATGTGTCGATTGCATAAAGCGGTATTAGCTTACTACCGGTAGTAACTGGCGAAAAATCAATAGATTTATTCAAAACAGAAAGCATAAATCTATTGAT
>JAYRBW010138534.1:0-15313 GCA_036023295.1 Invenusta paracnida
GCTGACGCTCTTATTCTTGGCTTGACCTATTCTCCTTAGCATTAATGACTAGAGCTGCTAGAATCTCTCAAGCTAATCATTGGCGCTCTTGTTCTTGGCTTAACGATGCTACCATACAATCAAATTAAAATTAACATAATATGCTCAATAATAAAAATTTATTGATTAAAACATACAATTTTTGATATACCTATGATGGTATCGAAATGGTATATAACTTTACTTGAGAAAATCCACTGAAATATATATTTTTATAAATGCAAAGATATTTACTTTGTTGAATATAAAAGTTTCTAATGCGTATATAGAAATAAATATGTACGTATTTTAATACATCATTAACATGTTGTATGAAAATTTGTAATGTAAGTATGGTAATCTAAAACATGTTATATCAAAAAGTTATACATCAATATCTGTGCATTACTCAAAATCTACTTTAATTTACATTGTCACGAAATAATTAATATCCAGATTTGTCATGCATACAAAATGTATGTATGCATATTATTCTAATAAAAAATTATTTATATCATTTATTAGAAAAATTACATACCTTTGTGTTTCCTGCATCTCATGAATTAGAAATTAATAGGTAGGTAACTATTTTTTCTTCTGTTATGAGCAACATTAAAATGGCAGGCATGATAACAGAGAACAAATACATTTCCAGAAAATATGTATCACTCCATTATTCATGGGGTCTATGGCGAGGTGAGCAGACAAGCCTCTATGTCAGCGCGTAGCGTAGCACTGAATTTATTTGTGTTTTATAGCTAAGAATGCATTTAAAGGCTTTTAAAATATTCATTTAATTGTGATTTTAGGAGATACACACTACAGTCGAAAAGAATAAATAGATATTTCAATTATTAGATTTTAATGTGTGTATATCCATGAATCAGTTCAACAATTAATATTTAATCAGCTGATTTCAATAACTGATTCTTGATTTTCACTCAAGTTTAAAAAATAATCAACAAGAATTAGATTTGTGAACTTCATAAAAACAACTGAAAATAAAATTTTAGAAATGCAATATTAAAGCCCCACACCCCCTAACATATTATTACATATTTTGACTGATCTCAAAAACCATCAAAATATCTTCAGAATTTCCTGAATTTCCGGAGAGTTACCATTCCTGATAAATATTTTAATAACCAGATGTAACAAATTGTGCCTATAGTATAAGAAGATCATATTATTCATATGTACAATTTATTTAGTTACAACTGTAAACATGATAATGTTAATTATACACAGATGGTCAAAGTTCATGGTATGGTAGATAAAAATATTTACATTAATAAAACTAATTGAATTGTATTTATTTAGTTACAACACTGTAAACATACTAATGAAATATGGTCATAGTTCATGGCATGGTTTATAGGATCAAGTTTCTGGAAATTTGATCAATGACTTGGACAAATTCATTGATTGAGAAAGTTGCAGTTGATAATTGCTGATGTTGTACTACTCAAAGGTCTGAATGTTGAAATAATTATAATTTATTACGAAAGCTGAATATGATCCTAAGAAATAATAATACTGATAATTGCGCATTGCGCAACATTTTTTATTGTTTAATATTGGTTTATGCAACAACAAAATTGCAAAAATTCATATATATATATGAAATAATAATAATTGCTTGCTTCCATTATAGTATTAGTATACACACCATAATAGTTTGAATTTGAAATCTACAGTAAGGCCAAGGTAATGAAATCTTTAGAAAACGGTCACCCGTATTAGAATACCTGCATTGGTCCATCTTAAAAATTTCATTATTAAAAAAAAAATGTTAATAGATCGTTTGTTTTTTAATGTTGAAATTAACTATATTTATAACATGTTTTATATATTATATATTATAAAAAATAATTATGAAAATTATAACTTATCATAAAAATTAAGATTTTATTAAATAGTAAATGTTATTATTATATTAAATGCATTAATATAAAAAAATAATCAAAAATGTTATGCTTAAAAAACAAAACTATATTTTAAATAAAATGATAAATATTAATTTTTACACATTATATTGAGATACATTTCATGTACAGTTTGACAACATTTGTAACAAAATGACAATTCATTTAAATCATTTTAGACGGCGATCCCGTATTTTAGCCTCCCAAATTATTTATCTAAAAATTTCGGTAAAATCTTACGCAAAATAAACAAATAATATATTAATAAATTTACAAATAGTTATAAATATATTGACTAAAGTTTTTTTGAAATAGTTAAACATTAATTTAGTAATTAATCATTAATCATTGCTCAAAATTAGTTTAACTAATTTTTAGCGTAAGATTTTACCAAAATTTTTAAATAAATAATTCGGGACGCTAAAATACTGAATCGCCATTTTAAACTAATACTACATTTTGTTAATAAGTTTTATATTATTCAAGCTATAGTATTAATAAATGCTTTTCTTTGAACCAAAAAAATGTTTTTCTTGTTTATTACTGCGGTATTTAATTCATATACCTCAACACATTTTTAAACAAACATAATGAACAATGAAAAATGCCTCATTAAAATTTGAAAAACTTGTGATGGTTTTCTAATAATGTCATTCTCTCAGCCTAATATGATGCAAGAATTGATATTATTTTACTAGCAATGACTAAATAAATAATCTAAGAATAATACAGATATCTTTTAATGCATATACATACCTACCTAATACATAATATTAATGAAAACTGCAAAAGAGTGATTTATTTCATATTATTTAATTACAATATTAAGATATCCAATATTATGTTTCCCTTATTCTTAACCGAAATGTCTATTAGGAGATATCTCCGGAGACTTTGAAAAATAATTCGGATACATCAATTTTTGAATTATGTGCCAAATTGTTTCTATTTACCGAAAAAAGCCTATCTAGCTATGCAGCTACCTATAGGATGATTGGTGTGGTGTTTATTATTTAAATAGGGAAGAATTTCAAAAATACAAATTGTCAAATATATTACATTTTCTGAAGGAAGTTGGTTGGTATACTTTTGGCGAGTTCCACACGTTTCGCTTATAAATGTTATTTGTTAAGTTAATCCACTATACCACGAATAATTAATAGTTACTACTACGAAAGGGATACGAATTGTGTTGATTTATTCAAAGGAGTGGTATATATTCGTGTCATATTTGATTCTTACAAATATCAATAAAATAATTTTCTTTTTGACAAACTCCTTCTAGATAGACAGATAAAGTTGTTGTACATATATTTGTATATAAACCATCGAAATTCTGTAAAGATAAATTAAAAGTGACGTTATAATCAACCACACACTATATACAAGGTGGTTATAGAAGAATTCGGCTGTATATATCCAATTATAGTTTAGAAAAGCATACCACCATTTAATAATATAGCATCGTTATTAGAAATATGTGTATATTGCTTTAAACAAATTTTAGAAGAATAACTGTTTCAAATCTAAAAATCAAAGTATAAACTAACATATATTATATTCTCTACGGTTCAAAGATTATTTCAAAAATATTAAATCATAATGCACATTTTTCATTAATATTCCTTATTTCAATATGCATATTTGAATTTAATATAATGTACAATTTAAAAAAGGTTAAGTCGTACAATTACAAACTTACAAGTATTATATTGTTGAAATATATATATCTCAGGAAATTTATATCCAGGTATTATACACATTGTACAACACAACAGTTCATGCTACAATTGAAATCGTTAGGTGCGCGCGTATGCATTACGAGATGGACAATTTCCCTTCTAGTTGTTATTGATCCATTTCTATGATTATAGACGTAAAATATTAATATCTATTGCCGTAAATATAAAAATGCGGCATTTGTTAAAGTAACTAAAAAATTTATTTCACACAAACTAATATTTTGCCATACAATTTAAACAATACATTCGAATAGCAACGGCCATTCTTAACAGCTGAACTTTTCTGAAACTTTTCTGACTTTGAAAAAGTGACACGGGCGGGCGGAAAAAAAGAGAAAAAAAGGATAATTCGACTAAATTTTCAAAGTACTATCTGCAATCTTTATACTATAGCAAACAAAGTACTACAACTTATTTTACTAGTATAAAGAATTAACACTAGCTTTAAATGTAGGAATATTAATAATATTCCTACATTTAAAGAGTAGTGTTAATTCTTGTATAATGACTGTACATATTACTATACATTGTATATTCTTATTTGTGTATGTGTGTGTGCGTGTGTGTGTGTGTGTGTGTGTACATTAATGAGTATATTTCATAATAAATGAGTCACCTTCTTAAAAATCGCCTCGGACGTCTCTAATAAATAATTTAAATTTTTCGAAATATAAAGAATTCGATTATTTTAAACAAATATTTTAAAATCGTCATTAATTTGTTTGCGTCACAAGATTCATACCTTGTTAGGACTACACGACATTTATGTTGAATATGCATTATTACATTAACTTTAAAAATATATATGTATATAAGTTGTACCTATTTGTATAGATGTATATGTACATACCTAAATCTGCTCTATATTCTATGTTGTGTATCTTTTTAGCTCGGTTTTCAAAATTAAATAAATGTTGAATTTAGCCGAAGGAATTTATATACATACATAATATGAAGTACGCATAAACTGGTCATGTTGGTCCAAATATTTCTGATTTCGATTCATTACGTCGTATATAGGTACATATCCCAGTGAAAATAATGTGTGGCGTAAACGTGGCTTTTTTGGTGGCATATGAGCGTACCCTCTTTTACTTTTTACCGTGCTCTTACCATGCATTTGGTGTGGATTGTATGTTTTACCCACGAATGGGAAAATGCCATGAACAACCCTTACACCAAGTGTGGTTTATTCATGGGCAAATCATATACAATTTGACATGTGAAATAAATTGTGGTTAAACCTATTTTATTTGGCATTACGCTTTTTCAGTTTTATTGTCTGCGGGAAATGCTAATTAGGTGGTATTATTGGTTTAATTGATAACATAGTTTAACTGCGTAAATACTGGTACTATGTTTTTCAGTTAGCATTACAGTTCGATAATTCTTTTATTGAATGGCCTATATATAAATGGTCCATTAATGGTATTTTCCACATAGGATGAGCATGGTAAAAAGTTTAAAAAATTGTAGTCCATCCCACCTATTTTGCCTATAGATGTCCCATGTGGGCTACCATGAACTTTTTCCACTGGGTATAGTTATAACTTTTTCCTTATTAAACTTTAAAAACTTATGTAAAGGGTTGTTTATGTGTAATATCTAAAAAAACTGTAAAAAGTGGATCCATATACTTGTATTTTTAATAATTTTTAAGTTTATAAAAAATAAACAATTTATAAAGCATGATAGTAATTTATAACGGAAAGTTAGTCAACTCCAAAGCAACGTAATAGTAAAAGGAACCAGGTATATTAAAAGGAAGATACACACTCATAAGAAGGAATGTTTGGCTTTTTCAAGTTCGTCCTGTAGGAACCGAAGGCCCGATTTCCTTCCTACAATGATATCGGTGGGTGGATGCAATTTGACTTATTCAATCGCTTGCACCCAACTGGTTTCACATATGTCAGGCCAAAATATACAATTGATTGCCCATATAGGGCATCTGAGGAAGTCAACCTCCATGGTTTTATCGGATACAGACAGGACCTGAAATAATTTGGTATTTCAGTGAGTGCTTATGCGGAAGACTTTTTCTACTATATCTAGGGAATTTTGAATTATTTACTAAATCCTTTGGTTTATCGTTTTTAAATGAGACTATATAGCTTATGTAATCATTCAAACGTCTTACTTTTTCCACGAATAATTGAGGGTTGGCCGTCTACTCTCACTGCCACCCAGTCATTCACGCATGGCATAGAGTTGACCGGAATAGAAGAATTGGAAGCTGAATCATCGTCAGCTCCGTGTCAGCTGCTGTAATTGTAGGGGATCCAGGGACTACGGACGACGGGGGAATGAAAATATTGTCCATGGCGACTGTTGTAGCTTCACTAGTCGTACTGTCGCTATACTATCAGCTGTTTAATTAGAAATTATAACAATTTTAATACAAATTTAGTTTTTAAATTTTGTTAAATATTTTCTTACTTCTTCTACGTTTCGCCTCTTTCATTCGTCTCGCGACCTCAAAGGATTTTCCAGTCTAAAATGTTCGAGATGTTTGCAACAAATAATAACTTGCAACTTACACAGACAAAAGAGATAACAGAAAAGGACTGGTTTTGACTTTATTGAATCTTATCAGGTGTACATATTAGTCTTAACCAGTCAGTCTATGGTTATAGTTACAAACAGGGCATTAAAAAGACTATCTAACAATAGTCGTATATAATTAAAAAGTTGTATTTTAAATAAGTCATATATTAAAAAGCCTAAATGAAAAAGTCATAAATAAAAAGTCGTTTTTAATAATTTTAAAGACATTTTTTTAAATACGGAAAAAAGAAATTTTTATTACAACTTATTTATAAGCGACTTTATAATATACAACTTATACTCGAATAATAGGTAAGGGAATAAGTATCAGTCTAAAAACTTCGTTAATTATTTCGACCATAAACTTATGGGTAACAACTTACACTTTTGTAGTCCTCTTTGTTGTAATTTATCTTGCACAAAAGACAAATCGGGTATTGACCGTCTTTCCCAAAACCATCTGTTAGGCAGCAAAAATAGCATAGCTTCGATGTAGAATTTAGAGTGAAGTACAGCTTCTCAAGTGGACAGGAGCAGTTGAAACTGTCATTAATGTACGCCGTGGAAATTACGTCGTTTTCCAAATAACATATGTACATCCTAAAAAATGCAAATATTGTATAATATGCGAATTTTAGTTCATACATTGTTTTAATTATCTTAATTGGTTTTAATAAATCTTATTTATTACACTGTCTTCCGACAATTGTAAACGACAAATTAACGACAAATTGTAAAAAATAAGTTGTATTTATGTAAATAAGCGTTATAATTAACTAACAAATCGCATTTTAGAAAATACCATAATCAATATTGTAACATATAATACATATATCTATATCTAAATAGTATTCTATATGTAGATATTATTATACTACATAAATACTATTACTAATTCTATTACTACTACTATTACTAAATACCCTTATAATACCAACTAAAATACAACTATTGAATTAACTGGATATTAATTATATTTTGTCAGAATACTTAGTACGTTTTTTAATGTATTCTTGTAAATAAATAAATACCTGTAAATTGTCGCCACACTCAAATGCAATATTGCAAACATGCTAATTATTTGAATGAGTACCTATATGAATGCACCTAGGCTTAACTTAACCACAGATATGGACATGTAGATAATGACTCTGTTAT
This sequence comes from Invenusta paracnida, assembly GCA_036023295.1. NCBI lineage: Eukaryota > Metazoa > Platyhelminthes > Proseriata > Coelogynoporidae > Invenusta > Invenusta paracnida. The sequence continues at coordinate 7,391 of JAYRBW010138534.1, forward strand.
TGTAATAATAGGATGAGGTGTGTTAATTGATACAATGTACCTGTATCACACATGCACCTTCATACTTATTATATAAGATGATATTTTCTAAAGTAAATCATCCCCGCATTACCCTTTTATACCGGAGGCCTGGACACTTGGCCAAAGCTTTAACGTTGATTATAATATACTATCTAATTGTTACTTGCTTTGTTGTTTCTTACCGTAAAGAAGGGAAAATTAGAGACACCCTTACAAAAACCCTATTCAAATATAGCATTTTTGCAATTAATTCAATGAAACAATATGTATATTTTATAATTATATTGCACCGAAATCTAGATACCCACCATGGTAACAGGACACTCCCTAAGAATATAAAAAATTAATATGTATAACTCGTGGGCGTAGCACCCACTGCCAATGAGCTAAACGAGTCGGTAGCAATTTTTTTCTTGAAATTTAAAACATAATTAAAAATTAAAATATTGCAATTTAAACCAAAATAATTGATAGTCAAAGGGGTCGAGGCTACACTATATGACCTATGTAAATATTATAATGCCTTTTTTAAAATCAATTGTCATTTATGCCCCTTTCAAAGGGTAAAAGCCTCTTTTTGAAAATATTCAATATTCAATATTGTCCTGAAGTTTTGCCTATCAGATATTATACTAGATATATCATTTACCTACTATTACCTACTATATACTATTGCACCCTACTAATGGGTGCAATTCTTTCCATCTGATGGTGCTTCACTTCAGGGAACCGTGTATCTTTTCTTCATAATGAAAAACCGACTGAAGCTAAAATTGCTCAAATAAATTATTTTAAAGTGAATTGATAAAGTTATTTTAAAACTACTTTTCTAGAATATATTTATTGATATATTAGTAAATAAAGCATTTTATAAAATATGTTATGTATATATTTAAAGTCTTTAAAAGTACTTATTATTTGCACACATTGCACAAATTGATATTTTGTAAAAGAAGTGAAATATCATTTTGCTATCCATGATGTTATATAATATTATGTAGTTGCGAATGTCGATTTTTTACTTTATTAATAAATTGCCAGGCACAAGTAAGAGTTTGCTTTCAATTTTTTTTTATTCTAGCAGTGCACAGTCAATAAAAACAGAATCTCTAGCATAGAATTGGAAAGTGAAACAGCGAGTCAAAGTTATGAGCAGCTTCGCTGATGGAGTAAAACCTGACATCCAATCATAGACAGAGCAAAATCACGTGACAATACAAAGAAGCAACTACAATAATCCGGTTTAAATTGGATAATATCAAAGGGTTTTCTGTTTAGATATCTAAAAAATGTAAATATTTAGTTTTTGAAAGTATAAAACTATTAATAGTAAAATTATTACTCCTTTATTAGCCAACGAAATCAAACCTACATTGCATAATATTAAAAAAAATATAGTCTATTAATAGCTTTGGAATTCCGACGTTTAAAGGCTGACCACACGCTGAACGCGGCGCGGCCCGTTGAAAATGCAATCTACACCGAACGCGTCACAGTGACCCAAAAATCGATACACTCTCTGCAGAAAATCTAAATATAAACAGAAAAGAAGGAGGACAGTGTACTGAGTCGATGAGCATTGGTTAATATTGATTTTTGACGCGCGTAAAGTTGAGAATTTTCATCATTGATTTTTGACGCGCCTCGCCGCGCTGCTTTTGGTGTGCATTGTTTCATAAGATTTAATGCTTTTTAATTTTTTTACGCGCTGTGCCGCGCCGCGCATCGTTCAGTGTGCATAGGCATTTCGAGTAATTATAGTAATTTTCGCTGATTTGCCGTAGCCGTGTTACTTCTATCGAATTCTTATTTCTACGATATCTACTGATACATCTATAAATTTGTAAAACATTAAATAAACAAAACAGTTTTAGATTTAATGATATGTACATATACAAACCCAAAAGCAGCACTTTCAGAAAATAATCATGCGTGGTCTAATTGTTACTGGACAACCTCGAGTAAGGTATATATTTTGACGATAAATTATGAGAATATCTAAGTTCTGTACTAAAGCAATGTGATTATATTATCCCAAAAGTATTACTCAAAAGTTTGTAATGTTGCTAGACAGATATAGGTATATTGACATTATTCTGGGCTAGGAGATGATTTTGGGGATATATAGTTTAGCTGATTTTAAAGATTTAAAAAGAAATGAAACTAGACAAAACGAATTCATCACGTATTGTATGCCAAATAGGTGGCGTTTTGCAGAGTCGCTTTCTACTATCTTCTCAGTTACTTGTAAATTATTTACAGTTCTATTCAATTAAAAGCGAACATCTTTGGCTTGCTAAATAATAAGAAATAGTAAACATATAATTCATTCTGAAACATAAAACATATATATTTTTTTATCCATTCATATCACTTTAATAATTATAAAGCTTTAATCTAATCTCTATTCTAAAGTCATTTTTATAATCTGACATAGAAATGATTAACAGCTGACGTGTAATTGTAATTGTATTGCGATTAAACAGCGATTGACTATTTCATCAATTTTCAAATATAGCCCATCTTTTAACAAAGGTGGTCATAAATAACGCCTTATTTTACTCAATCCATACCGGTCTTTCGTGCGCATCCATATCCCGACGATGGTGTCGTCAGGCACTCCTCCTATAAGTTGAAAGCTTCCTAAATGAGTTGAGTTTCCAAACTTCAGACGTAGTTAAACAAATATCTTTTTATAACATAATCCATTTAAAAAAAGCTCGAACGTATATTTTTATTTTGTTCAGTTACAAATAAGCATTTAAATGATATTTTACAATAATATATGATTTTTTCCAAATCGGAATCTTTATTTTGAATGTACTTTGTGAATTATTACTGACATTAATGAATATCCGAATCCGTGATTCGTTGATTTTTAAAAATATATACATTTTTATATCAAAAGTATGTTTTGTCCATTTTTGAAAAAAGGTGCATATTTCAACTGTGGTCACGTGACTGGCACTTTGGGTGCACTTTAGTGAATATAGCGCTAAAAGTTGAACACCTTTATTCTGGGAAAAGTCAGAGAAGCTCACATTGCTCCAATTCTTGTTCTAATAATCACAGCAAAAATGCGCGAAGGTATGGCAGTGTTGAACAGAAATAAACACGATCGGAACTCATAAAACGAAGTCTACAATATTACCAGGAAGCTTACAAGGAGTAAGGGCGTAATAGAAATATAAAACTTACGTAATAGAAATTAATTATTTATTTATTAATAGCATCCTGAACGGCCATCAGGAATGGGCATCAAGGATCTCGTTCGAATCACACTGGTAATTTTGAAAACATGGCGAAAATATTGGGATTTTGTATAACATGTGGCAATTAATAAGAATATGTTTATATATGTAGATTACTCAAATCTACATATTGGCGCTAATATGTTAAATGTGGGAAAAGAAGAGAAAAAGGAATTCGATAAAACTTGAAAACAGAATATAATACTTTTTGCTCAAAAATGATTTTTTTATCAATATAAAATTTTAAAATTATTTGAATAAAAAATATTTCCAATTTTACAATTCTATGATTCACTTGTCGCTGGTTGTATCAATTTAGAAGTTTGTTTTGAATAATTATGAAATATTCAAAATATGAGGAAGTTGCATTATTCAATATAAATTTATAAATAACTGTACCTAATTATTATTTGCGTCCAATGCCACAGTCTTTCCTCGGGAAAACTGTTACACGAGGCCATTTTAGAAATATACAGTTTCAAGTGTCCAACAGCATTCCGCAATGAAATTGTAGTCATTGAAATTTCATGGCTTAGCCTATTAAAAGGAAATGTATAAACATAATTATATAAGAATATATATATTTTTAATAAATAGTCGTAGTCGTTATTTACTATGAACGTAAATATTTATAAAAATTATATAAAAACATTGTTATAATATACACATATATACTCTTTCAGTTGCTACAGTAAAAATAATAAAATATAATTATTGAAATTTGGAATTGCAATAATCGATAAATCATTATGTAATATTGATTGAATCCATTCCGGAGTGGTGGCTTAAAAGATTCCCCTCGACCTACCCCATTTTTACTGATATCTAAATGAACAAATGGAATAATGTAAGTTTTGTATGGTTTCCTCAAAAATCTTACAACATTTGATCGTGCACGCAAATGGGTGCAACCATTCAACGAAAGATATGGATTCGCAAGACTAAGTCTGTTCTGTAAATGTAAACTTACTTTGAGCATAACTTAGTGCATAGAATTAGTACAATGCATGTTTGTATGCGTTTGTAATGTTTAAATTTAAAATAAACACATAAGTCAAATATGCTTATAAAACAAGAATGAATTTGATAATTCCTGCAAAATGGAAACGAATATTTCAATACATTTACAATTTGGATATTAATCAAAGATCGACTTTACAAACTAATTAACAGACTTAACAACCTCAAAATAATACAAATTTTTCTAATCTCAAAATAATCAATAATCGACAACATATTTTTAATCAAATTTATTTCGAAATACAACTAATGTGAATGCGATTGCACCACTGATTTGATATTATTACAAAAAAACGTTATGAATGCCTTTCGTGTTGTATACATGCCATATTGTAGTTGATATTAGGAGCGCTTTAAAGATTGGAATCGTTAGGAGCACTCTTTTGCCAGGAATATTAAACTTTTGGAATGAACGAGTTTTGTCGCTCTTTAATTTGACATGGAGCATCAAAACGAAAGATATATATTTTAAAGCAAATCAATGACGTGGACAACACGTTTAAATACATCGGTAAATACATTACACAAACAAAGAAGGTAAATATTATTCATGTAAATAACTTTTCTTTAAAACTAAAAAAAAACATTTTATTGATTTATAAATTCAAATTGCTTTTTGTGCTTTGATTTGGACACAGGAGCAGAGGCGTGTCGGGAATCAGATACATGACCTACTTAATTTCTATGGTTACGCAAATGTATTTAAACTGACTGTTGATATTTTGAGTACTTCATTATTAATGTATAAGATTTGTATATGTAATACATAAATAGAATATTTCTATTTTTGAGGCCATTATTTAGAAAAACTTTTTTTTGGTTAATAATTAAGTTTTATTATTGAAGCATATATATACTATTTTTAAATTTTCAATATTTTCTTTGACACTCAATTTAGTTCATTTTCTAATCATTTAATGGTCCGCAATCTATTTTATAACATTTTATAACTTTATTATTATTTATAACATTTGGGCTAATTTATTTTCATCACTCATTTTCCATATATCCGCATATTGATATTGTTACTTCATTATTTTTATTTATCTTATTTTATAGCGTTTTATACTGCCTTTCATAACTATTTTGAAAATAATTTATTTATTTATTTGTTTTATTTTATTTTTTAAATTGTTTTTCTCAGATGAAGGCTTATTAACCGCCGAAAATTGATTTCTTATATATTTTTATCGTTTTGATGTGCTTTCATTATTTATTCCGGCCCGATATTATTGTTATTGTTATACTTTTTTAACTGCATCCATAATTTTAACATAATTTAATGTAAAAATCAAAATGTTGCATTACTGCTAAATATTATACTACTTGCTATGATTTAACAGTTTTTAGTTTTACAAAAAGACATTCCAATATTGTGTTTAAAATACAAAATAAAAGAAGACAGTGGCCTCCACTGAATAAGCTGATAAGTGTTTTAGTCAATTTGATTGGATAATTGTGGTAGCCAATAAGAAGAGTCTATATTGAATATAAATATTCGCAATACCCGAGACTATAAAGCTGTCAAGTCTTCGCCAAGACGGGGATATTTGTGGAGAACGGTTCTGAAATAATATTCGCATTATGATGGGGATCCAATGGATTGCTTTCTTTGGTCTCGCCATTTTGGGAACAAGGGAATGTACCAATGTCAGTTTAAAGATTTCTGATATGGATGCGTTAATCCAATCTTGGTTGTCAAAATTTTGCCAGAAAAACACCAAGAAGATATTATTGCGAAGCTCTCAGTTCAATACCAGTTAAGTACAAGATTCATGTATTGTACCAAACGGAGACGGTGATTGTGACTGGAAATGCCTTAATTATTCCTGGAAAAGCGATTATTGTCTGCGAAGCCTCCACTTTGTATCCGATCAATAATCGTATTTATAAACACTCAACAATTCAGGTTTACATGAAACAAATACCAGTAACGAACCAAGTTCGACTGATTAATGGAAAGTTACAAAATGAGGGAATAATCCAATTTGTTTGGAGCGGAGGGTGGCGATTCGTTCTTGACGTTTCTTTTATAAAAACTGCACATGGTTTGAAAAAATGGAAGAACTGTTTGTCGCATGCTTGGGTATCCAGATGTTATTAAAATGGCTTCCAATGGTGAATTCGGACAAGAAACAGACGCTTTCTATTTACTTGATGTTACATGTGCTGGACACGAGTCAAACCTGCTTCAGTGTTCGCGTTATCATCCTATCTCAAGATACCCTCGGAGGGATCATGGAAATAGAAGTCCAGCAGGAGTTGTTTGTAGAGATGATCCATTATTTTATGGAAAAGGAGAGTCAAGTCGATTCCACGATCTCAAACCCAAGCTTTCACGAACACCTTCTGAAACTCTTGGTGAGGGTGATTTAGTGACGATTAACTGTTCCACTCAGTTCTCCACATATCAACGACAAATGATCAGCTTTTATCGCATTCCTCAGAATGGAAGTACAGTTGATCTTTTGAATCCTCTCGATGTTTTGCGAGCGTCGATGGTGAATCAAATCGATCAGTAGAATTGTATTCCAAATTCGTGTTTCTTGTAACCTATGATAACAAAGGTGACACATTTATATGTCAAACATTTGACACCATCACCCAAATCTCAAAGAATGTTAGCGAAAATTTAATTTATCAGTAAGCAATTAAAAAGCTGATAATTGTGTTACAGAGTGCAAATAAAAGTGAAGCAGCTCAAAATTCCTCTGGAGGCATCGGGGAAGGAACATACTTCACCAACTCGAGTCTTATTTGCACAGCTGATAACGATGCGTCCAACATCCAGTTCAACTGGACTTACACAGACATAATTGGAAAGGAACAGAAGACCAACTCGTCAATTCTGGCTCTTCAAGACGTGGAAGCTCGACTGCCGATATGCTGTGGAGCGGTCCAAACGATGAAGTCTTCGACGGTCACCAAAAGAAAATGTGTCACTCTAAAAGGTTTGTTTTCTCCCTATTATTTTTCCGTTTCATTCATTTTTTAAATATAATTGAGCGAATATATTTTTATTAAATGGAAATATCCCAAATTTTTTTACTTGCGTACAGTATATACTACTCAAATTGGTATATATAGTTAGTTTCCGAATTGATTCAAATAATATTTTATGGAATGGTTAAGCTCTTTATATAATTGATATAGAATTCGTAATATGCTCTCCATAATGTCTTTAATTGTTCATTTAATGACTACATCGTGCGAAATTATTATACGAACTGATATATTATGTAGTATTGAATATATTTTATTAAATTCAGTCTAAAATTGTCTAAAATACTTAAAACAAATTAAAATTATTCAACTTATAAATATCTCTGGAATCAGTACAGAAAGTTTAATTTATTCAAACTTATTAATATTTTCTGATTTATGGTTTGTATAATTGCACTCAAATGTAAACCTGCGATGCGAGGGCACAATCATGAGTTAACAAAAATATACATTATTTTCCTTTTATCAAGCTTTAGAATATACAATTTACAAAATACAATGTAGACCTTAAATTCCATTTTTGTTGACAGCAAACGCAGCTTCGCGTCAATTTCGACAGAATATCTGCCACAAAGATCGGACAATTGTCAAATGCCCTTATACCCAAGATAAACTTCTGGTGCGACAG
>JAYRBW010138545.1:0-15311 GCA_036023295.1 Invenusta paracnida
GAATCTAGAGCGAGCGACAAGAACCCTCACTCTATGCCAAAGAATCTAGAGCGAGCGACAAGAACCCTCACTCTATGTGAAATAATCTAAATCTAAACTATGAAGTAAACTGATTATTGTTTGATATTTTTTTCTTATATTTTACTATTGTTTAATCTTTTCATTTATTTGGTGTAAGACTGCAGAATAGAATCCACAAAAGATGTAGGGTATTGTGCTATTTTATATTTTTTATCAATAACCTGAAATTTTATTTGTTGATACATGATCCTAACTGACCATTTTCGTAAGATAGATATGATCAAACGATCCCACAAATATATGGATGTAACCCTGATGGCCTTTACGCGATTCCCAAGTTCAAAGTCATTAGTTGCAGTTACCAAGATATAACCATTTGAAATATCAACTTTCAAGAGACTAAAATGAGTGAAATATACATAAATACTTTCATTAATTTCTGTGGTGGTACATACATAGCATGGCCGTTCCAACTTACTTGTTGAAATATGCGAATGACATTGGCCGGTGTAAGCATCATCAAATGATTGTGTATGTAGGTCCGAACTGAGTTGCCAAGGAAGTTGCCCAAATCGGAACTCGTTGCAAAACTCTCGATATTCTTCACCTTAGCAACCACATTTGCATTGGCCAGTGTCTTCACGGCTGTTTGCAGGAGGACGCGATCTAGTTAAGAGAGAGAGAGATTGCAATGGTAGACAAGGAGCTTCAAAGATAATATCGCTCGTTTATTTATTTAAATGTTTAATGTAGAAATAACAGTGGCGACATGAGTCCGATATGGGAAAAATGTACAGAATAAGAAAACAGAACATCTTTTGCCAATAACAAACAAACCATAGAGTAATAATATCAAGAGAATTCACTCCGTGAATTCAATTCTCGTTAAATATTCAAATTTCGCCATTTTATATTTCCATCAATGCGATGGGAATTTACGTTCTAAAACCGTACAATGGATTTAATTTTCAAACGAGCAAATGTACATGATGTAAAGTACTTAAATGAAAAGTAAAAATATAGAAATGTGCGCCTGACTTATAGAGCTACAATAATATATAATCTATATACGAGTATAGTTTGAATAATAAAAAAGTGTTTCGTTAGTGGCAAAAAACTAGTTTTATTTAAAAAATAGAGTTTTAAATGAAATACATCAAGCTTTGCACAACAACTTACAAACATAAACAGTAATTATATATTTTATAAATTAAGTTTATATTTGATTTTGATATTTTAGTCAAATATAATTAAATCACAATAACATTAGAAATAAAATAATCATTATTGTTTAAAAATATATATCTACAAAGAAAAAGAATATTCATGAATATATTGTCATATTTTATTGTATATTTTGAAGCGTTCAGAATTATAATAATATTAAAAACAAAATATATAGTTTATATCATAATCAATGAAATAGAAAAGAATATTGCTTTAAAAGTTTAGATTAACGTAGGAATGTACTTTTAAGATAACAATTTTACAAATTCTATAATTAATTTAATAGTATAAGCTGGCAATATATAAAATCTATCTGTACTGTAGGGGCAGGGGGGTGGGGGGAACGGGGGTTGGGCGTGGGGTAAGAGAGCTGTCAAATTTTTGCGCTGCCGTTTTTAAATTTTACAAATGGGTGAATTTTCACAATAGATGGTCACGTGATCACTTAGTTGGGTTCAAAATAGTGAATATAGCACTAAAAGTTGTGAAAGTATCTTCTTGAAAAAAGACACGAATTAGCGTACATCGCTTTATTTTCCACATCTCTCCCCCCCTCTCTCTACCCCCCTCCCCCTTTTCAAATTACCGAAAAGGGACGATTTTTACGAGATGACCCTATATTATAAAGTAAATATAAAGTTACATAAAAAAGCGATTCAGCCTGAACAGAAAATATAATTATTATATTATAAAGTTTGCGATAGATAATCAAAATAACCGTCTTATATTTTGAATTTAAACTTGTGTAGACAATAACTGTAATATAATCTTCTATTGAATTAGATCCTTATACAGTATATTCAGTCTGTAATGGAACTACATAGGATATAATGACGACACGAAGGATAAAACTGTTCATTTCTACTTCAGTTTCAGTGATATTAGAGATTTTCTTATGAGACACAAATAGACAACTTCCTTTTAAAGCCTAATAATAGATAATATATAGGTCGTAATACATACGATTTTTGTGCAGATATAAGACTTTTTCATGTTGATGAATTTTGAAGAATAACTAAATGACCGTTCGTTAACAATACACTTTGTATTTTGTCTATGTAATTAATTCAAGACATGCCCGCGTGCAACTGTCTTATTCTTATTAAACCTATACTATAAGCAGTGAGGAGAAATCTATTTCAAAATATATCGACCTTCCCTTCGAGACAAATTTTGAATCCTCAAAAATAATTATCATTGTATATGTAATAAAGAAAAGTAGAACATGTTATTTTTTTAATGTTTCTATTATTAATATAATTGGTATATATTTGGTGTACTTTAATGTTGCATAGATGGGATCTCTGAAAAAATAGCTCTCTCAAAATAATATATTGTTTAGTTTCTATGGTAATTACATATCAATATATGTTAAAATATAACTTAAACATAATCAATTAAGAATAAACTGGCAGTACGATGGTCACTATAATGTGTATATATGGTTTCAACATTTACATAATCAAACTGCAGCATTACCTGTGTTTAAATGTACTTTAAAATAATCACGTTATGTTAATAAATTTTGTATAATTATTATTTAATTTTTCTTTGACGCTTGTCACCAGCAAGAAAGAATGCAATAACATTTGTTTTAAAGTGTACGAAAAGGTGAAATGAGTAAAAGAAAAGTAATACTCCTACTTACACCTTTTATATAAAGACAGATTTAGTTTACTACCAGTATATGCCTTCGGAGCAATTTAAGTTTTGGGAGGATTTCTTAAAGCATGAATCACATACTCTCATCCCTTTACCCTTTACGTAAAATACAACTTTTTCCTGTTTTGTCTCATTTTTGACAATAAAAAATTAGTTTCACAAATATTTGGGATGAGGGTATACACAATGGCACTTCTTTCTGTTTATCTTCCTCTTTTCCGATGCAAAAATGTTACTTATCAATGAATGTTTAAACATTAGTAAGATCATAATGTTAGCCCTACAAACCCGTTAAACCCATTTACTTCTGCATATTTGGTTAAATAAACGTTGACGGTTTTTGGAAAAAGTACAATTTTATTCACTCGTATATTTAGTACACAGTTTTGTGGGGCGCAAGCTGTGAGAGGTTCGCCTTCGCCCCTCAGAACTATATTTGAGGACACGTTCCTTCAGTGCTACCCGGTTTCGACATCCCTGACTTATTAAAAATAAACATAGTACACAATAATCTTATAAATTATTATGTCTACAACAATAAATGGGACTACTACAATATAATTAGTATTTGTTTAAGTATTCCCTGAATTAAGAATAACGAATGTTAATATATTATGATGATTTAGGTTCTATTTACAGAATTAAATTCGATAATTTTGTACAATGAATTAATATATTTATATTCGATAGGTGCAACGATATAAACATGTGTTCATTATATTCGTTATTGTAAACTGACAAGCACACTTAACTATTATAGGCAATGCATGTGTTTTAGTCAATATAAAGGTAGCTAATAAGATGATAATTAATATCTGTATAGAAAAGCAAAATTACACCATGGCAGCTCTGCAAATCTGCCTTGCGAGTAGTAACACACCCCCCCGGGTTATTAAAAAATTATAATTGGTCATTTTTCTATAATAATTGCAATTAATGTATTTACACATATTTAATCTGATAATCATTCCTAATTATATCGCTTGTTTACTTTTAACTTTATAAAGCCAATGCACATAACAAATATACAGAATATTGCCTTAATAAATATAAGTTTGTTTTAATACATTTTATTATACTTAACAGTTTATACAGTTCTCTAAACTTGTTTATTGTCCCTATGCGTATACAATATCTTTTTACTCGTACATATTTGAACTTAATAGAAGATCATTATATAACAGCTCCATATGTATTTCTAAGAAACGTTTGTTTTGTTTACGAATAGGAAAAGTCCATCCTGAAAATAAAGCAATAATCAATATCCTCATTTATGCATTAAGATGTCTTATTACTAGAATGTACACAAGGAAATTGAGCCCCATTATTTACCGTTCCCTTTCGGGTCTTTCCAAAACATGTATTCAGCTAACTTCAATGGGAATTTTCACTTCAAATCCCATTCAGCTCGTCCCATTCTTTTGAGCTGGCTGTTTCTGAGAGGGAAAACTGATTTTTCTCGACGTATGAAGTAAGACTGAAGTTCGCTGGTGCATATTAATGGAAATGAAATAGTTTTAAAATTTTGGAATATATAAATACCACCAGGTGGAATTGGTCCAAAATATGACGCTAGCACGTTTAAAGTAGTGGTATAAGCATCAGAACAATCAATTTGAACAGATGTTAAGATTTTGAAAGGCATACATTGAAGATTTCGATTAATAGAAACAAGTAAAGAACAATTTATACATGTATTTGAAATCATGACTTTGAACTCGGAAGTGAGGCAAATATGAAAAGAGCCTAAATCAATATATTACTTGAAGTCACTTGAAATCAAATTAAATACAAACATTATAATACATAAATTCTACATTCCGTTTTATTTTACTTCTAAATATGAATCAAAATATCTTTATTGTTTTAAAATACACATATCTCGTTCGTGTAAAAATATATAGTACATGCACATATATTTCGATTTAGTAAAAGAGATAAAACTTTCGGTTTTAATATTTTAGATATTCGGCATTTTAGACATAAAATATATATCTTAAAATACATATATACATGAGATATGTGGACACAAATACTAAAATAAAGATAAATTGATACCAAGTGATGTTTAGCCACGACATTAACTTGTCTCCCTTTAATTGGCAAAATGCTTTAAGTATTATTATTCCGCCTTTTAATAATTGTTAACGCGGGATACCTGAGTAATTAGCTGGTGATACGTGTTGTTTTGGTTAAACATCACTTGATATTGAACTAGAATTCAGTGATTTGAGAGTTATATTAATGAAACATTTGAAGTAAATCTAAACCAACTTATTTTCAACAAAAGAAACCGAAACTTGAATGTTTAGTACCAGTTGCTAAGCTACACGTACCTAAACAAATGCATGAGAATTGCAATTCCCTAAACATTTACTTACCGGTTGTAGAATCGTACCAAATCAGTCCAACTTGAAAGGAGTTCACCAACATCGTTTTCACAGCCTGTTGCACCATCGTTATCCAGTAGTTCGGTGTTGATATGGACCATCCTAATATTTGCAACAGATGACAACAAATACACATTGAACGCTTACAAGGATTTAAATAAGTTAATAGATTTAAGGATCATGAGCTAGTTATGCTTTACACGTAAGTTGGAGTTCGATTAAAAGATAACAAAACTCAACATTGTAAAAAGAAATCTGAGCAACTTCTACTTTGGTTAGTTGCTAAATATAGAAGACCATAATTTCTTTAATATTAACACTCGTATAAACATCGGGTGTTTCTATATTTTGTGATTTAGAATATGCATCGTTTTAGAGACTTTACTGTTATAAGAATAGAAATATATATTTCTACTTTTACGTCTATGCTCATAGAGTAAGAATAGCTCTTAATAAAAGTTGTCATATGTTAATTTTGTCGTCTTTCATTCATTATTCAAACATTAAAATTAGAGCATTAAAATATATATTATATAGGTATGTACTACTTTATGTACTACTACAGAGAACAGTGTATAGTTATAACAAACACATCACGTAAGAAGTGTATGTTTTTAGTGAAAGGTTTTGATAATTTATTAGGTAAACTCTCTGCTTTATATTTCTCCATGTTCACTCTGTTTTACTTCACTAAAATATCCTTTATCATTAATATTATGCTTCTTAGATTCTTAATGTTTTATTCTGAGATACAATTATCAGTATCTTCGTGCATGTATCACAAAATGATGGACATTTTCATATTCCACTTATCGAAACATGACATGCATACAATGAGGTAAATGTATTTTTATATACATAATATTAAGCACACATGCGCATGTATAACAACTATAATTATATAGATATATTATTAATCTATTGCAGAGATTGTAGAAGTCATCTAGGTTATAACTATATAGGCAGAACTAAATGTAACCATATCCTACCTATATACTTCGCCTGCAGCAATACACGGATATATTTATTAAAAATATATTATTATAAAAATATTACTTTTACCAAAATAGTCACTTCCATATTTCGTCTCGTTTTTGTCATATTCTTATTATTTTGTTAGATAATTTCTCCTTTTTGGGTTTCCAACATTTAATCCTGATCTTTACCAAACATTAATTTCCAAAGCTATAAGATACAGTGTTCTCTCAGACTAAATACTTTTCACTTTTATATACTAACAACTCTGCAACTCTATTCGTATCCATGGTAATTTATAATGTTTACATTCGAATCCAATCGTTAAAATTGATCAGTTTTACTCGTTAGAATGTTTCTGTTTTCTCATCTTATACCTCAGATCCTCTCTATTCTGTATCATGTATAACGGAATTTTCCCTCTTCCCCTCCCGATATAAAGTTTTATTTGGCATGTTTTGATGTATTATTCAATCAATTGTTAAATTAAATACATGTTTGTCTCATCTTTTTGGCTCTCTATTAATAACTGGTTGGTTCAATAGCTCGAAAAGGAGTCCCAATTCGTTTACAATTTACTTTTCTATTCTTAAACTGTACTTCATGGTATATTCGTTACTTGTTTCAAATCAAATATCGGATATTTAATTCCGATACATTTCTTAATCATTTTTATCGTATATTTATATTTTACTTTGTAGCAGCACTCCTATAACATCTACATATTATACAGTAAGTTGGTAATAACACTTATATGCAACATTTCATTAGTAATGCCTTAGTAGGTATTACATTATTCTGTAGTTCTAAAATGATTTTTCAAGGTTATTATTTCCATTATTGTTTTGAGCTTCATGTTGCACTGTCACGTGATCTTCCTTATGTGTTAATTAAAATGAATAGCGTAGTAAAAGTGTCAAAAGTCATTATAAATGAAACCGAAAATGAAACAAAGCACGTTTTCTAAAAAGTTGATTACCTACCTACGTATTTGAAAAGTGTAAATTTCGTTATAACCATCATCCAATTAGAATGCAGTAAGCTGGCCAATGAGATTCCAGATGTGAACGAAACTTCCGACCGATGCATTTTTCGTTTGAAACGATGATAAGATATTTGATTTAAATTTGTTTAATACTTTAAAAATATTTATATACATAGTTGAATATTTATTTTTTAATTCATTTATCTTTTAGATTCTTTAGTAAGATCTTTAGATATTAAACATTTCAGTATTTTAAAGGTTGCCTTCAAATTACTCATTGTTTTGTATGTCATTTCACAAAGATTTTGTCCCAAAAACAAATACAAAAAAATACGTACAATTTTAAATAAATTTTAAATAGTCTTATTGTGGTATAAAAATTCTATTTGTGAGCCAAAGTTGGTGTGTCTACAGTGTTAATAATTTCGGAAATATAAAGGTTCAAAAACACTGTATTTCGAAGGAAACCACCAATTATATCTCCCTCTAGAACCTTTGTCTACACTTGACAGGGCGGCGCGTGCTGTGTCTAGTTGGAGCATTTAAAGTTTATATACATATAATAGTATGCACTGTGGACATACCTGAGGGATCAGCCTGACTAGGTGCAACATCGGAGACCACGAAGATGTGAGGCAAACGGAGCTGAGCCGTTTGACGAGCGATTGCATCGACCATCTCAAAGTCGCCAATAGTCACTGCAGCCGATAGGTTGCCTTGGGAACAGACTGAAATGGTGGCAAAGAACGTACACTAAAAGAAATACGAGTACCGAGATTTTTATTCACTTTCTAATACAATATTTTAGCGACAGTTGATTATTGTATTTTAGATAAAATGTATGAAATTGAGAAACCTGTGTTGTAAAAATAATTATTTTAAGTAGATTTTTTACATTTGTCAATAATCATTTGACATTTGTCATTTGTCCGTTTCTTTTTAAAATAGGCATGTTTAAGTTGTGGTCAGGGTGAATAGATACTTTGAGTGCCAAAACACCAATTGTTAGCGCATAAAGTATTAAAATATTATTATAGTTATCTTACATATTTATTCATTTAAAGCAAAAATTGTGGAAGTGGGGCTTTAAAGCCCTCTCTATTCCTCGGTGTGTAGGGGGGTTAAAAGCATTAGTGTCAATTTAGAGAAATCTGTGTCACAAACGGGTTGCTATCGCTAGCACGGCATGATATTAGAGCGCACTTGTTTTAAAGCGGCAGGCAAAACTTATACAAGAGTGGCTTTATGTTATTGCGGCCTTATATAATTGCGAACTTATGTTATAGCTGCCTGCTGTAAGTGTGCATCGTTACAATAGCGGCACAAAAAACGTATGCACAGGCGGTCTTATCTTATTGCAAACTTATGTTATAGCGGCGTGATGTAAGAGTGCGATGTAGTAGGAGCGGCAATTGCCAAGATTGTGTGTCTAATAATATTTGGAATGTGAGTGTATGGCTACATATAATATATGTAATAATATATGTTTATATACGACATAGTAAGAGGTAAATGAAGTTCAGGTATGATATACATGTGTGTGTATAGTGTTTGTTTACTGTTGTTACCAATCACCACCTATTTTCATCGGAAGTAAAAGGATGCCATTCTCACAGATAATTATGTAACCTATGCTGTAATACTTTTATGACCCCGATAGAAAAATGTTATCATTCTGCTTGTTTAAAAAATGGAGTGTAACTGAGTAAAAATGCACAGATATATTATATTAAAGATATTTAATAGAAGTTTTATAGCATAATAAAAATTGATGAACATTGCAAATGGACTTATACAATGTCCCATAACGTAATGTCGCGTTTACATAATACTTAAAAAAATAGTTAGCCTTTTTTAAGATTTAAACAAATATAAATTAGTGTACTGCATTTATTCAGCATCAATTCACATGATACAACTAGAAACAGGCAGACATAAAGTCTGGTCCAACATTATAATGGAGTTAATTTTTGCGTATTTATTAAAAATATTTGATTTCCATATCTTAGATACATACAATTATACGAACAGTTTGCATAGCTTGCATAATTGTTAATATTTTTTAATATTTCAATTATTGTAGAATTACACTTTTTGAGTGTCTTCACCAACAAGAATGCAGGAAACTTCAATGACACCGTATTTTCGTGATATTTTAATTAAAATTTAAAATTTCCGCAATACGATTCAGAAATACATAATTTACTTTATTAAATTTGAATATAAAATACCAAAATATTATCTCAATAAACATGATATGCATAAAATATGCAAAATAATACATGTATGTAATAGTCTAATTAAGTCAATAACACCACTTACCAACAGCTGCCTAGTTGCACTATAGAGACAATATGCAAATAATAAGTGAAGTGACAAGTATATTTATGAATAGGGAATTTGATCCAAAACTGTAGTGAACGCAACATAAAACAGTGTTACCTTACTTTGATTTGTTCGAATATCAATGAAACAATTGAATTAGAAAGGAAAGATATAGTATACAGTAAGGGCTGGAAATTAGCCAAACTGAGCCAGTTTATTTTATTATCTATATAATATGTGTTCTTTTTAATATGTACTCTACAATAACGTGTGGGATAGCGAAAAAGAGTGTATTCAAATGAAAACAAATATTTTTTACTCATAGCAAAATTATTAAAATAACTTTTGGCTAGAAATATAGATTCTAATAGAAAAAGAAATAAAAAGATTGCTCTATTTTCAAATAATATGGATTACATAATACTTCATCATGGAGCAAAGTTACCTTTTGAACCTAGGTAACAGAACTAGGCATCTATCATGAACTGTTTGAAATAATTTAATTTGTTAACACATTGTTCAATTATAGCATTATTGTCTATAACACAATATAAACATTACATAAAACTCATCTGCACCAGTTTCTTACAATTCTTTTTCGAACATTTAGTTCCGTTTGACATTTCATTCACTTAATGGATTATACCATTAGTGTAATCGACTATTTTAATGTATCCAATTATCTCGCTTTAAAATCTAAATGTAAATTATATATATTATTATTATATACGCACTAAATATGTACGGCTTTATAAACTTTTTTATTGATAATATTTATTCTAATATCATTGTTAAATGTTTGTAAATGTTGTGCAAATATCAGGTGCTATAACATATACACGTTTTTCAAGATATTACTTAGTGAAAGAAAAATAAAAAAATATCAATTATGGGTTTTTACTAACTTTACCGAACTCTTCTTTCTTGAATGATGTCACTTAACAGTACAGAGAAGGTGTTCTTATATAGTATTTATATCTTAATATATAATGGGATATAGCTATTACACATACTGTAAGCAGTATTACTAATATATTGAATATTTTTTGTGGTTCATCTGTATTGGTATATTTCACTAGTATGACATTACGGCTAGGTAAAGATATCACTACATGCTACATTAAACAGTTTATATCAGTTGAGAAAAACAGTTTGTTGTATATTATGGGTCAGTGTCACAGACTTCTATTATATATATATAGACGGCGAACTCGTGATTCAATTCAGTGCAGCATAAACATAGGCAGACAACTGTAATCGACGCGATACTAGAGATTACGGCCAAAAGCTAATCAGAAAGCGCTATGACGCTACTATTTCGATTTTATGGATGTCAGACAAACAAACGATATCGATATAATACAGTATAAAGATAGATTTTTAGAGAAGCTAATGTACATCACGAGTAATTTGCACAAGAATGATACCGACAATAATATGTAACTTATAGGAGTATAGCTTAATTAATAAAAAAGTTTTCACGATAGCGAAAAAACCTAATTTTTGCATAATATATTAATACCAAATATTTGGAAAAACTAGCCGCTTTTACATACGTTTTCCTATTTTAGCAAATCTATTATTTTGCGGCGCTTATCACAGTGCGCGTTTATATCATGCCGCTTTTATGCAACACACCCGTAACAAACAATTTGGTCTGGCTCCGTCTAAATATTAATTTATCAAATCCAATGTGTAAGTAATTGGTATAAAGGTTGTTTAAATACAGAACAACATTTGTGTAGCACAAACTTTGAGTAAATAAGTTGAGTATAAAATGTAAGTAGGTAGATACTGCCCATTCATCTGAAAAAGATTGAATTACAAACATTTGTTACTGTCGATACTTTATAAAGTAATTTATGAAAATTAATATTTAGTGTATTTATTTACACGTGTCTTAAAAGGTTTAACAACTTTATTTAGAGATATATCTAAAAAATCGGCCGCTAATAATATTTTGAATACTCTACAATACATAGAAAAATAGTTATCCTTTTCGTAATTAAAAATTTCACCCCGCGTTAATAATAATAATACAAGTAAGAATATTACTTAAAATTTGGATAAAATCGATCTACTTTTTAGGTTTAGTTTCCTTCAAATTAATCCTCTCTATCCTCTGAGCTGGGATGTTATATGTAATATACAGCCTTTATTAAAACAAAATATAACGTATAATTATTTTTTCTCTTCTCGTCTTTAAAGTTATTGAGCGTAAAAAAATTGCACTTTTCAATGAGAATACTATAAGAAACAGAATTATTTGTATGCTTGCTTGTATTATTTGTATGATATTTTAGCATTTAGATATGTAGGTGTGTAGGTGTGTGTATGTACTACTTGGCTGGGATGTATTTTACTGTATTTATTCAATGTATACACTGTGTATTTAATTAAGTTGTTTAAAACAATTTTTTTTCAAATAATAAAATGTTTCTCTCTGATTTATAGAATGCCTAATTATTACTAAATATGTTTTTAAACTATCGATGAATTAAATCAGCTTCGGTGTTAAACTAAGGTAATTAATTGAAAGGCGAATGTTTGACACCAGTAATTGCTACGCTACAAATTTAGCAAAATACAGTATATTTTTTCGCATCACAATGCTTGAAACATTATACTATTTTGTAAAATGAATTAAATAATTTAACTAATTACATAACCATACAAAGTAATGCTCCAATAAATTTCATAAATAAAACGAATAATGTTGTTGTAAATAAAAAATCTAAAATCAAAATTGCACAAATTGTTGTTATGATTTCTTTGAATCGTAACAGCCTGAGAAACGTTACGATGAAGTCAACTAAGATATTAATATACTTGTGTATCTAATCTTCCTATAACTAAGAAATTGACGTTTTGTCAACTATTTTGAATCCACAGTGAATAGAATAAATATGGTTAAAGGGTACAACTATAGTCCTGGAATACTATAGCTTTGCGTAGGCTTACATGTGTTTACTGTCTCACCCAGCAAAGTTGACACTACCTTCTAAATGATGACTCATTGCTTTTACTTGGAACTGTATATTGTGAACGATTTAGTTTCTTTGATTTATCAAATAATAAATATTATGTTTCGTTTAATTCGACTTATATATGGCATAAAACTTATGAAATATATCCTACACCACATTCAAATGTTAAAGTCATAACCGTATATATAGTTAATATTTAGCGCAAAATTAAACGGTGCAACTATTTAGAATTTACTTAAATTTCAGTTGCGTAATCTACTGCAAAGTATAGACGAAAGCGGTTTCACTTCTTCTCAACAAAATTAACACCTATGACATCCAGGTCTCAATCTACAATGGATAAATGCATTTCTTTCTAATATCTATTTACTCTAACTGAAAGGCCATCGTGACTGGTCTTTCAGCATAACATCACAGTTGAAGATGAAGCAGACGGGTTAAAAGAAATAATTATTCGATCGTGACGTAACAATGTTTTCATTATTTTATAACCTCTTTAAATAATATCGTTTGAAGTGTAGGATACCTTGAAGAACACCAGTAACGCTATCTCCCCCTTTAATTGAAACTACAACAGGTTCCACGAAGTGACTCCCAGTTAGAATTGTGTTATTGATAGTCCTCGCAATAAGGTAACGATTAACATCAATATTGTCCTGGATAAAGACACCTGAAATGTAAATTAAGAAAGGATGAGGAAAAGTCCACTATATATAGTAAATTCAGTAAAATGATTACTTGAGGTGAGTGTATTAGTGGTACTGTACTGTTGAGTTCGTTCAGTGATTGAGGTATAATCTCCTGATTTCTACTTAAGTTAGACGAACATTTTTTGGGATATCTATTGAAAATATGGCCCATCATGTTGTGTAAATAAAAAACTAGGTGATAAGATGCATTTTATAATTTTTTGACAAAAGAACGTATGTTTAGAGTACTTAGTTATTTCTCGCGTGAAATTATTGAGTACTGGATAATAATGTTTCGTCGATATTAAGAAAGATTTGCATTTTTTCTATAAAATGTTTGTTTATCTTATTTTTACACTAAGGTACATTGTTGTGTGTGATTATGTGACACTTTTGCTCACTTTGACATGTATAATTATCGCGTTAAAAGTTGTAAAACTTTATTTACGGGGAAAAGTCACAGCAGACATTTTTATATCGTTTTTATACTTGGGACCATTTTTCAATGGAATATGCTGCAAAACATCTTCGTTTAACTGCATGCAAAGTTTCACAACTTTTCTTTTCTTGGAATTGTTTAAACAATATAGCGGAGTCCCCCATCAAATACGGATACGTAAACACTGCACAGCATGGATGGATTCAGGGTTAGGGTTAACGATCAAATTATTAGCTTTAGGCACTAAACCCAAACTTACCAATTCGAACGTGAACAGTTCCAACAATTGAAAAGAGAACACAAACTGACCAAGTTAAGCTGAGAAGTAACACCTTCTCCATATTTAAGGAAAACTAATTTGGTATAATATATTTAAGTGTGTTCTGTTCCTCTGTCAGACAAAAATCCTTGCACTTACCCACCTTGGAAAAGAATTTTTAGGTGAGAGTGTTTGTGAGTGTTATTATGCTGTATTTTAACTTTTAGGAATTCCTACATTTTATATGTCATTTAGGTTTAAAGGCTAACCAATCACATTGGAGCTTCATTTACATCACATGAAATACATTGCGCGTCTTCGTATCTTATTTGAGAATAAAAACCCATGCAAAACCAATCATTTTCAAGGTCTATAATCTTAAAGTTTTGTAGGAAATGAACCGAAAAATGACTCTTAAGTGTATATGTTTTATATTTATACCGTTTCCCATTTTTCTTATGCTTTCAAACATGGATTATAATAATTTATCAGATCACACACGCAGGAATTATTACATTACAAAAGGGAAATTGTTTTGTTATCGACTACCTTTAAATGGAGATAGTCAAAATGTCACTCGACACTTTGACTTGTTTAAAATAAATAAAGTGCCTAACTCTGGTAAATTGTGTGCAATCATATGGCTGTACAAATAGAAAAAATATGCAATACTTAAAATGTTATTCAACTGATAAAATAAGGTGTCGGGCAAATGTAGTTTGAAAGTTATTTAAAATACAAATTTTACCATTTTCATTTAAAAAATATTGAATTTTGTAATTTTTGAGAGTGGAATAATGCATAAAACACAAAACTTTACACAAAATTAACAAAGTGACAACTCTATTAATTGTACTCATTGCTTTCAAATTTAAATATATATCATTTATTTTTAATATCTTTAGAGTCGACTAAATATCTCGATTATTTTAATATTTTAAACATTATCGAGAGGTATGTATATAAATAATTTGACACAATTAGCGAGAGATATGTATATAAATAATTTGACAGAATTAGCGAGGTTAAGGTAGGTATTTTTATAAAGTTTTAAATCGTAACTTAAAACTCACTAGAAACTCCGGTGTTAAGTCCGGCTTTAAGTCGTTTGAAATGTTTTCAAGCTAGGGTTAAGACCTACTGTGACCTCAAAATATGTAACACTTTTTGATGGACTTAAAACTATGAAAAGTTTCAAGTAAAGTATTAAACACAGCTTTAGTGTAGTGTAGTGTAGTGTAGTGTAGTGTAGTGTAGTGTAGTGTAGTGTAGTGTTATAGTGTAGTGTAGTGTAGTGTAGTGTAGTGTAGTGTAGTGTAGTGTAGTGTAGTGTAGTGTAGTGTAGTGTAGTG
>JAYRBW010138556.1:0-15311 GCA_036023295.1 Invenusta paracnida
AGGTCTTAAAACCTCAAAAAACTCATCGCAGTGGCAATGATTTTGTAGGCTACGCTCCCGCGTAGCCATGAGCACCCTGGAGATTGGTTTATATTAATTAGATTTTCTTCCGCCGAAACTCGCCAAGTCCGTTGACACCCCTGAAATATTAGAACAAAATAATATATATATTTCAAACATGTTGACAATAGACATATTTATGAATATACAAATAGAGCTATTGATATTAGATTATTTTAAAATATTTGTATAATTCTTTATAGTATATATTACTAAAAAATAATGTTTACAATTAAAGTTTTTCATTATTATTTATAATAAATTAATTTTTAATGCACAAAATAAAAAATAGCCTAGATTTCATTACCTTGATATTCTAATTCTCCATAAAATAATTTTTTTGTTCATTTTATATATTCTTTTGTGATTTACTGACCTGTAGTAAGGGTATTAACTTTTCCTATTTTTCCTTCCAGAAATATCAGTATACATAGATTTCTACCATAAATCTATATAAAATTGTATAATGCTTACATTATTTTATCAAAATGTTTTCAAAATAACTTCTTTTTTTTCAGTATAATTAATTTGTATTTCATATATATAATAAAAAGAAAAAGTTTCTTATTTTGTAGAAAGGAAATAGATATATAGTTTTTATATTTATAATTTAAAGCAGTATTTATTGCTCAATAATCTTGTATAAGCTAACCATGATATGTTGTTTACTTTTATTTCAAGTTATTTAAATAGCCAAATAAGTTTGTTGAATCCTTTTTGTATAGGTTATAGATATTGAATAACATAATTAATTAGACTGCCATCATTTTATAATTTTTGCTATATTTTACTGTAATTAGGCAGTTTTAGCTGTATTTTTCTCATGTTTAAAGACAATCAATATGGATAATATTATTGATTGCCTTAGCCTAAACAATATTACAGCAAAACATATAAACAAAGAATAAAATGCTGGCTGTCTAATTTCTTATTGAGTTTTCTTAGATTGCTGATCTAATTGATTATATTATTCAATTTCTTATACTTATTTTAAGTTGAATTATAATAATTTATACACATATAATATAGCATTGGCTTGTCTCTATATTTTTTGCAGTATAATGTTTTTGTTTCAATTGTGTATATTTTATGATATCTATAAAAATTACTAATTAAATGCTATATTGAAATTTTAATAGTAAGATTTAGTTTTAAATTTTTGGTGGAAGCATATAACTAGTAAAGGATAAATTGAGTAGGTACATAAATGCTGACTTGTATTGTTGTGGACTAATATTGTATATGTGCATATATATTCCAAAAGTTTTATGCTCTTAAGAAAACTCTAAAGAGTAATTTTTTTACAATAAGCTTATTCTAAAATATTGTTCCTCTTATGCATTGAAATCTATCTTTAATTTTCAAATATTTAGAAGTTTTATCAATTAAACTTTTAATGTTTGTTGTAGATTAAGGGTCAAGATTTGAATAAAATAATTAATACATCATGTCAGTAGTAAACAATAAAATAAGTTTGTATAATTAGAAAATCAGTATTTGGAGTGTATTTGTGTTAGTATAGAAATCTACTTATATATATATTGATTATAGAGAGACCTTGGCATACTATAGGCTACTAGACTAGGGATACTATTAAGAATAAATCAACCTATTAATCTAAAATATAATTACTGTTAAGTTTATCATATATATACTTTGAATTAACAAATATTTAATGGAATGGAAGCTACATAATTACAAGTAGGCTTTTAATATATTTAATAGATTTACAGTAAGGTTAGTATCTTACAGAAAAACTTCTGTTATGATGTAAACATATATTAAACTTATTATTTTATACTCAGTATGAAGTTTTAAATGAGTTCTTAGATATATAGCTTCTACTATGCATTATATAGGTACATTTATGTTTATGTTAAAAATTCTGTTTATCTTTTACATTTATTTTGTAAGTATATACTTTTTTTAATGTATTACATTTATTGCAATAATTGTTTCTATCTATTGATTATCTTTACATTTATATTTTATTTTATTTCTTTTTACATAGGAAAATATATGACAATTGTTTAAATATACTGCTGCTGTTGATGTCATTGTTAATCTGAAATTTTTTACAATTTTATTTATTATGCAATCACTTTAATATGTTTGAATAACTCTTTATAAATTGTATTATAAGATAGAGCTAATTTCTTTAATGTGTGCTTTATTTTCAATTTTGTACATACTAAAAAATTATTTACAGTTAAGTATATGTTGTAGTTTATGAGCAAGTGGGAAGTGTTAATGTGTATTATTTTTGAAATGCACATTCATAAGTATTGTATGTAATTTAAAATGTTTTCCTACATATTTTTTATATATATGTGTAGCACTGATTATATTTACCTCCTATTATTTGATATACAATGTACGAATTCATTTTGTTCCAAACGAATATAATACATATATAGGTCCATTTACTACTGAATAAACTTATTAGACATTCAATTATTTTCAAAAATATTTTGCTAGATATTAAGTACACGTTTTTGTAAAGTTTATTTTAATCTCAATATATTGACTATATACAAGTATTTGATGATAAAATTCTACTTTCAAATTTATTGGTACTGTTTTAAAAATATGTCGTCCCATTCTTAATAATAATTTTTGTATTTCAGTGGAAGAAGCGGTATTGTGTTTTAAGCATTGCTGGACATTCTTCAGGTGAGTTGAACTTTACAAAATTATTCCGATCTTTTTGCCTAAAGTGGAATTATTTCATAGTACACAAATGGTGTATTTCTTTGAACTACATTTCTGATTATTCCATCTTTTTACTGACTGAATTATAATAAACAACCTGTATTTCAGTTACTACTGGAATTTATGGTATTTTATATAATTGTCTACATTGTATATTTATGTAAGAGTTTGTGTGTCATTTTCTGCAGAGACCTGTCTTTCTCTTATATCTGGAAACTTTGTATTTAGGCAGGACATCTAGCGGCATGCTTGTCTGCAACTGTCGTTTTGTCCCACGTGATTTGTAAATTCTTTACTGTGTAGTTCTCTTATTATACTCAGGTTCTATCTAGATAGATTAATTCAGTCTGTGCAGTACATCTCTTTCATTAACTCGTGCAAGCAACTTCCGTGAGAAAATACGAACGTCTGCCTTTATTTCTAGGGGTTCTCTGAGATTCTGCGATATCACTCGTTATAAATGGTACCTTACCTTGCGACTTTCCCTTGGTTATTGTGAAGCATATATCTCATTGTGTGCAAAAACTCTTGTGCAGTCTACTAAAATACCTATAAATATACATATATACAGATATCATGTGAAAAACAATTGACACCGTATTTAATTTAGAAATAGGTAATTGGCTGATAGAAAAAACTCTCACGATGCAGATAGATAGATGTTATTTCTTTTATTGTATGTGTGTATCTGCTCCATTTTTATTTTCTACCTCCATTATATATAGAATTAGTACTCTTCACACCCCCTTTTCCTTTAAATACAGGTATCCATTGCATGAGAGATTTACACCGGTATAATAAAACCAGCGTATTATTTCAACATTGCGTATATTCACGTGATATAGATGCCATATTAATATTGTTAGGATAGACTTGAAGTATTGTTGTACAGTTTACTTAATATATGAAAGTTTTATAACAGCTGACGACTAATTTTTTTACAGTTTTCGGTATCAGATTTTCGGATTCCTTCGCGCACTAACAATATTATTCCTTTCTTTTTTTTAGTTAGGTTATAATGTTCTTCTATAGATATATAGATGTATATAGTGATTTTGCTATGACGTTTGTAGCGAAGTAGGGAAATTTGGATATTATTTTCCTAACTGAGGTCAGTTTATTTGTAATTATTCTGCATAGTTTGAGATAAATTACACTTATATAAAATAATATTAAGCTTGTTTTTATTCTTTTATAACGTGTCAACTTTGTATGATATTTTTCACCGTTGGGTAAAACTTAGTTTCGTGCACCATTTTTATGATCTTAACTCTTATACTCTAAAAATTAAATTTAACCTGTGTATGATAGGAGGTGTACATTTCATTTTATAGCTTTACAGACCTCCGTTGATTTTTGGACTATTGGAAAAACTGGTTATACATTTTGTATTAAGCTGTTATCAAATAAAGACAATTTATAATGTACTATTAGGATATATTAATTAAAAACATATACACGTGTTACTTTTATAATTATTGCTTACTGTATTTATTTAATGATTTCAATTGTGTCTGTTTTGTATATATTTTACCCTTAAGTAGTAATCTAATAATTTGAATCTTTAATAATTTTTGACATTCTCGTTGAAGAGTCGGATTCTGCATATATTATGGTGTTGTATATATTTTAACCTTCATCTGAAAAACCACGTATTTTCTCTCCTGTAGACTATATAAACCTCCACATCCTCAAAGACATCGATGACTTCCGCCAACTCCAGGCCCGGAACTCACCCAGTAGTGGGGGAGCAGCATCTGGCGGAACCATCGAAGCCGACGAGGACACACTAACAGAGGCTAACAGTTCCCGGGGAATTCTAGCCCCCTCTTCTGCCTCTGCTTGTGTTCCCCAGCCCTTAGATGAGATCTATGGGTTCGAGAGTGGTAGACACGTAGACCGCGAGAGCTATGTCATGGTACTCGTTGGTCGCCAGTCCGTACATTGTGTTGCCCATAGCAATGTAGATGTTATGTTTCAATGGGCGTCTACCCTTGAGAAACGTCTTGTTGGTAAGTTGAATTGTTATTTTTAGTACAACATATATAACTATAGGGTGTGTCATAAGAGTCGCGTTATAATTTTTTAACTTCTTACATTTGTGTTAGGGGTAATTCTTGTTAATTTACTTTGTACAAGTTTAAATTATGCACATATGCATTGACATATTATGTATATTGGCTATACACAATTTAATAAAGCAAATGTTAATTCTAATGGGTAGAATTCAAATAACCAAAAAGTTGGAGCTATTAAGAAATATTTTATTCCTATTTATTCGTATTTAACATAGAAATATTAGTTCATATTTTTAGCAGAAGATTTGTCTGATTCCTGTTGTGCAATGAAATCGTGTTTTTTTATTCATAATGTCACAATCATATAATAAACTCGGACAATGACTAATTTATTCTTATTTCGAATACTTTCCATTTCAAATAAAATATTCAAATTATAAACTGATATCACTTTTGTCTTCATACAGTTATCTTTATCACAGAACGACGTGTCGAAATGAATAACGTATATATATTTATAATTGTATATTATATATATTTTTTAATTTCTCGAGCGTTCCAGATGCAATACTGTTTAATTTTAAATTATCAGGTTATAGGCGAACATCTTACATAAAGTTCGCGCAACCTTGCACTCATATTTGTATCATGTATTTAACCGATTATTATTTCGTATAATTGAGTTCCTCATTAAATAATTTTAGCCAATAATAATATCTAGGTTATGACGATAACGTTATCAGTGTTGTTTTGGATTTCTAAATATGGTATAGAGCCAAATTTTATAACAATATATTGTTATGTTGTTATGATTATGTCCTTAGCCTAATGCCATGCCTGTTTATTTAGGTTAAGCACACATTTAGGGTCTTCCTCTGTATTATGTGGAAGTCTTGCTATATATAATTTTATTCATCTAGTGCAAGAGTATACAATTATTATTATTATCATGATATGAACATGTGTTTTCTTTGCGTCACCTGAGTTCTGTGAGTGAATGTACGTACATACATAGAATATTATGTTATAGTTCTTTCTGGAGGACTGATGAGGTAGAGTGACTAAAAAGGGGTGCAGTCACGGGATAACTTGTGCGCTCTGCCTATTTCGCCCCGCCGCCACCCTCATACCCTCACCAGACTTAATGCGTATGCTTAAGGGGGGCTATATTTATCTCTCAACATCACACACACATATACACAAGCGCTGGCTGCCTGTCTTTTCCATGAGCCAGCAAGCTTAGCCATGTTAAAAGCAGTGAATGTATTCTGTCTATACGTATTATTATAAGGACAAGCTGTTGTTCCATCTATAAATAATATCCGGGTCGTAAATCAATGCTTCAACCACAATATCCTATAGTTACGCATTTTTGCTGACCACCATGGTGTCTTTTCTGGTGCTATTTTTAGTCATTCTACCATTTTTACTTCTCAAAACTCGTCTGTTCGATTTTTTAAACAGAATTTTCAGTGACGCTTGCGTTCTTTACTCTTATAACTTGGATAATTTCCTCATGCGATAATGCTCGTTATACCTTATTGTTTTGAATGTGACGAACGTACCATGTGTTATAGATATTATTTAATAATAATTTAACTGAACACACATATTTCCATAAACAATAGCTTAATTTACATTTAATTTTCATTTCAAACATTATTCGATTTCCTGTCAGCTTTGAATAAAAAAAGCCGTAGTCATGAAAGGATCCGACCATATATTGTAATCTTCTTGTATCTATTTTGGATTCAACTGATTGTGCACTTTTCCATTTGCTTTGCTTATAATAGTATTCATCTTATTGCTATTGAGCGTCATTTTTTGATATACGATGTGATACATAACATCTTGATACCTAAAGCTAAGAAAACCCGGTATAAGTACACCCATCGTCCTATGAATTCCAGATCTGTGATCTTCGTATCAAATTTGCCTTCCTTGTCCTACCTTCGTGTTTGTTTTGATATCCGTAGGTGTGATTCTTGTTTTCAACTTTTATATCTGAACCGATAATCGGTCCGATTGTGGTATATTCCCGCCTGTCTGCATATATGTAGTACTTTCCAGCAAATATCGAGGCATTTTGTGGAACCGGTGTTCAGATTTTTTCTTTGTTTATGATTTCTAGGAAACGACATTTATATATGTGCGAGGACACGCCATTTAACATCTATGTAGTTTTAAATAGGTATTAACTATTAGCTAAATATTAGTATATAGGTATGTATTTCTCCAGCAGTCTGAAGATAGATAAGTCAATCGTCTGAATAGTACTATTTGGAGGTTTCGTTGTCCTTGCCAATTCGTATATATATCAAAACTGGTCAAATTGACAGGCAGTTAAGGCGCTTGATTTATTTGGCAAAGCATACCTTGTATACCGCACTACCCATTCTTTCGTTGTTTCATTACATAATAATATTATCTACTGGTTATTTGGTAAAATGATAAAAAATTCACTACAACTATTGTTTTTTAGACTCTTTATCCCCCTTGCTTCTGTCGATTTTTTGCGAGATCTCACTTTTCCTTATTTCGGGATATTATGTGACGTCAGTGTCCTAAAATAAGTTGAAAACGTCTGTTTATCTACCCAAATTGCTAACCCAATTTAGAGACACGAGATTTTTCATAATATACTATGTAATATCACTGTTAGCACACCATAGAATTATTTAGTTATTTCACTCTCTCTCTCTCTGTAAAAGGGAATGTGTTTATATGTTTAAATACTTCTCTGAAAAACATAATTAGTTTATTAAAGAGTTCTCTATCACAATGTGTACTTATTAGTGTACTCTTGTAATATCCCATAGCGGCTTTTTATGATAGTTTAATATACTATCATCATTACTACGATAGTTAGATATAGTAAGCCACCCGATACAAAATATAATTTCTATTTTGATATTTTCACTGGTACATGAGCTTATTATGTGCGTACATGCATAATTATATTGTGGATATTTTAGTTTAGTTATTTCAACCACCCACACATCTTCCTAGACCGACAACTTACTAGACACATTAGTTTAGGAAGACTGAAGCAAGAAAGGGAGTTTTCTCTTCTCTGAGACATTACAAGATTACTTCTGCCACGTAATGTATATATGTGTATATTTATAAGTGTACATGCATTTCCCATACTATACTACTCTGTTGAAAATATAAAATGTATGTATATTTGTCGCGCTACATATCATTGTAAAACAAGTCAGTCAGACAAGAAAGTAGAAGTCCATGTGGTTGCATTGATTGTTTCATATATATCGGGGTAGTTGTAGTCTATTACTAGGCACACTGGTGTATATATATATATATAAATAATATATAACATTTGTATGTGTGTATATATAGAACACAGTTGTGATTGGGCTCTATATACAGCTGAGATCTAATAAGGAAGATAGAGATAAAAAGAAGAAGAGTTTTGTCAATCTGTTTTTCTAGCGGGAATGTTTGCTGAGGTGTCGTACTGTGGTATGGTGGGAGAGTTTGTTTGCAGCTCGTCGAGCCATCCAACTGGGGGGGGGGGGAGTAGCGGTGAAGGTAGAATTTGTTTATTTCTAGCATAGGAGAATCGATTGTAGCTTCCAACTATTATTGTAAAACTGTCTCCATTGTTCCTCTCTCACTCACTGTCCTCAGCCTGTCTTGTTTTTCTACCCCTCTCTCGAATAGAGGGACAGGGGGGAGAGGAGCAGTAGATCTAACAATATTTTGTATTCTACTTTACTGTATTTCCTTCCTCCTCTGTCAGTATATCGACTGTACTTCGAGTAACAATTTGAAAAGGGAGGGGAGTAGCAGAATATTTCAATTGACTACTCGCTGTGGTTAGAATTGTTGTATTATATATAGTTGCTATTTATGTTTTCCGTCTCTCCTGACGTACTTTTCTAGGTTAGGCAGATGTCAACAGCTAGTATACGATACGATAGAATACGCCCACGAGTCAACGTGCATTGTAGTATATACTATAACTGTGAAAGTGTTGTTAAATGTTTGTGTGTATGTTGGCATTATTCCATTAAAACTATACAGGCAAGGTCGCTCACTCTAAATGAGTTGATCACATGTGCATAGTTGTTTTGCTCCTATAAATATGAATGGTTACATGCGTTTAATTGACATTAAAAATGTTTTAAGTCTAGTAATTGTTTATTTTTTGGCTTTATTTTCCACTTTCAAAGCATGTAGAATTTGGAGTTCTTAGATATACTTATTGATTTAAAAGGGCAGATGTAGTTGTAGGTTTTGGGGTGTAGATACAAAATAGCGACTCTCTTTTGACATAGATATCTTATCCATGGAAATAATGCGAGTAGGCAAAACCGAAACGCTATTTACATCGATATTAGTAAAATGTGTGCCAATGTGATTTAAGCCTGCGTATTTTACTGGAGGAAAATTGTGTAACTCGTTTTTTATTATACCCATTGCTTTTTTTACGTACAGGAACAATTGTCTCATTCAATAATCGAAATTTCAATAATAGCTATTTATATCTAAGGAATTTACTCCTGGGTCTATCAAGAATGTTACTTAATCTAAGGTTATTAAATATGACAAACTATTTCACAATTACTAAATCGATGGAGTATGCTTGCTTGTGTTATGTATACACATTTAATTTTTCTGGCGACTTTAACAATAATTTATTTTACAGTGAAATTTTTGCTGGTATTCAATATGATATATGTAGTGATGATTTCATCACTATGTAATTGGGTTTGGAAATCCTTTCAACTTAAAAGGCAACATACATATTTAGGCCTGTCTATTTTATTGTCTTAAATCGCTAGTCATTACTTAACTGTTTTAACTGAACTTATTATGTCTAGACCAAATTTAAATTACACACGATTTGCCTATTGTTTTTATTTATATACAGGCATTCTGTTCAACATTGCCCAATTATTTCACTATGCATCAGTTAATTACACTTTGTTTAGTATAGAAGTATTTGATTTAGATAAAGGTAGTTTATTTTAGACAATAATCTCAAATGTAAACAAATAGATTTTAAAATCGAATCATAATTAAAACTAGTGTAACGCAGTTACATTGACGTGTTTTCCATTCTTTGTATAATGTACTGTATGATGCAATCATCATTATTTATTTCATGTAACGTTTCAATGCAAATGTACAAGTGGCTTTTGTTAATTTCAATTTTACTACAAAATTGTTTTTTGATTTAAAATATTTAGAAAATTAAAAAAGTGAATAGATTACGTAATATATCATTTACATAATTTAGCGGAATCCAAAATAGAAACATCTTAAACAATTACATAACAACCTATGAAAAAAACATTCCTGGTGATATTTACAAGCTTATTGTCTTTAGTGGTTGCTGTTCTGGTGTTTTCTATAATCTGGAGAAAGTTCATAAGCCTGGAACACTTTTTGTAATCGGCATGATCTCCATTCCTCAATTTTATTTATCAGAATATTTGGACAATAAAATTATACCTGTAACTTTTTATTCTTACATATTTCTTCTATTAATGATTTTATTGGGTTATTGTTTGCTTCAGCTATAATTAGCTATTTAATATGTTTAATTCACCTAACCCACACCTCTCTTTGATAAAAACATTTTTGTAAGTTGTTATTCTTTGATACTCAGGGCGAATTTTCTTTCAATAATGTTTTCTATACGAACACGCTGATGGCGTAACAATGGGTAGCCTTCTATACCCAACTTTCGTTAACCTTGAACACATCTTGTTAAATTTTTTTTACTCCACCTAATGTGTATCTTTGGTTATTTAATAATTATATTTTTGTATTTTTCCTAATTTAGATCTTGCTAATATTAATAATGTTTTGTATCATATTAACTCTAGCATAAAATTTACTATCCATAATTATTTCTTCTTTTTTGAAGTTTCTCTTTCTAAATCTCATTATTATACTATTTTGACGTATTTTTCATTAAGCCCACTAATACTAATTTATTGTTAAATGTTAATGTTTTTTTATCATTTTCCTATAAAATGTTTTAAAAATCGTTTTTTTATATTTGCTCTATAATTTATCTTTTTTAATAGACATTTCCAAAGATTATATATATGACATATTTGTTTCTAATGTTTATATCCTGATTCTCCTTTTTGGCGTATTGTTAACTTATTTATTTCCAGTAAACTGACCCAGGCTAATAATTCTGTACCTCATGATGATAATAATTGTTTATCTTAATTGTACATTTTTTAGTAATGTAGTTAAGTTTAAGTAATTTTGTATAGTTTTATGTAAACAATTTCATATAAATGCTTAACTTATTTTTTCAACTTGTAAGACTATTTGTTATTTTCTATTTTAGTTTGTTATTATAGTATCCCTGTAGCTCATTGCTCTAATATGATTTATAAATTTATTTGTTCTGAGAACAAAGGGTACTATATATAGGTAAAACAAAACGGCACTAATATAATCGCCATTAAAGAACACAGATCTCTTAATCAATCTTCTATTTTTTTCATATGTTTTTTGTCATTGTACACAATGCTATTTCTACGTTTGATACTTATCAATTTAAATTATATTTATCTGTTAAGGAATCTATTCATATAAAATTTACTAACCCTAGTCTTAATCGTAATTTATTTAATTCTGTCTCCTCTTACGCTTTAAAACTGTATAATTAATTCCTCATCTTTATTTACTGGTATTGTTCGGTTATATTTTTTATAAATGCACTGATGTATAGTCTCACTAATTCTAATTCTGTTTGCCTGATGATACTGTTTTTTGCAACGAAACATTTTGCGCTTTAAATAAATATCATTTTTATTCATATGATATAAACGTAAAAGTTCATATAATTACTATATGTATATATAACTCAATTATATCCACTGCCCAGTTTGTAGAAGCATTAAAGATTAGGGGGATAGTTTACTATGTATGTATACTAAAAAAATTAATATTTATATTTTGTGCTCTTAATAACACTTTTTTATTCAATATGTACGTATTTCACTTCTGTGAAACTCATACTGTTTAAAAGTTTAAGGTTTAATAATGCGTAAATGTTAATATATTTTATATTTCTTTGCATATTTAAGATCTATGTTTGCCAAGCTGTCGTAGAGTTCGTGTCACGTTTTTAGAAGAGCAGGAAAAGTCGATATTATAAGTTTTCTTATTTTTTCATTCAATTTCCTTGTCTCGTTCTGTAGACTCCCACTATCACGTGACGTTGGTTCGGAGTGGTGAGGGTGCGAGTAATCGATTGGCTGCGGGTCTTCAGGGCTCCCTACACGTTCAACGGAGTCGACTGTGTCTTCTGGCTGAACCTGCAGAGGGCTGCAAGTTCATTTGTGGCTGGGCTTTTGCTGACATTCTCGATCACAATGAGAAAAATGGACGCTTTGTCATGAAGGCTGGACCGAGCTCGGGGAAAAGTGAATATTATTAATAATTTTTTACTCTATTGCTTTTTTAAATATGCATATTGAATACCCCAAAAGCCGGACAATTTACCGTATAGTTTTATTTAAATTAAAGCTGTAACGTTTTCGTCAAAATGCATTATTTGGTTTCATCAGGAAAATACAAAAATCCCTAGATTGGTATTTTTTGGAATAAAAATACACTAGAATTAAAGAATTTAAAGTTAAAAGGATGTTTACGACATCTAAAATGAGAAAGGTATAACGAATAAAAACGACATGAAATACCTTTTTTTACATCCGATTACCTAGAACATTTATGGCCAATTTATTGCATCATTAAAATATACTTTATAAAATTAAAATATTTTAAATATATTATTCGGGGATAATTGTTTTTACGTATCATTATTTTTCAAATATAACATCAAATAAGTTTCTGAAGCAGCAATTTTTAATGTTTTTCTTTAGCTTACTCAAGCTTAAACTACTTTAGCTAGTACTATTTTTTAGTTTACATTTTATTAAAGTTGATAATTGCAAGACAAGATTAGTGCATTATAGCTAAGTATTTTATAATATTGACGAGTTTACGAAACGAACTGCTATTTCGTTTTATAATCAAAGGAGAGATGGCGGTTTGTCGAAATAATTTATCTAATTTATTAACTAGTAAAGCATGTTATATTCTTCATTTGGCTGCCTGTTTGTCTTACTGTGTCCCAGTATGGACTTTGATCTACTAAGTTCAAGCTAGAATGACAACTATCAGCGAGTGAATTTCTTCCAAATGCCCTTGCCTTTGCCTATTGGATGATCAGGGGATTGGGGTGTAAATATAGTTCATCGGAATAGTTGTCGGTCGGCTGGAAAGAATAGAGACTGGAGAAAAAGTAGACTTGGCTTTCCCTCGTCTGGGATGAAAAAAGCTCTTAGGGACATTTCATAATAATATATTCTAGTGCCATAGAAGCTAACAGCTTTCATTATACTATAAAATTGTCGTGCCCTACGTTATGCTATACTTGCTTCTTCACTCCCTTCTTTTTCTGGCTAAAGCGCCAACTATAGGGAGAGAAGGGTGTGTGTTAGTTGTGGGCGGATCAGGCTTGACTGCGAACAGGCATGCGAACTGAATAGCGAACCTATTGGGGTTTGGCTAGTAGCCAAAGTAAGCAACGGAAAGCGGAGGACAGAAGAGAAAGCAGCACTATTTATTCACAGAGACGAAGGGGCGACAGTGGCAAGGCAACGCTGCCTTCTCGTGTTCCTCTCGCGCGCTCTAATTTTCAGCCTGCCTGTCTGCCTCGTATAGTTCCAACGCCTTGCTTCAGGACAGCCAACTAACTAGCTAAGAGACTAGTGTCAGACATAACAGGCAGACTAAGTTTCGTGTGAGACGAGAGGAGAGAAAAAGATGGAGTGAGGGCGCTTGTGTCTCCATACTGTGCCATGAGGATCGGTTTCTTCTATCCATTTGTCCCCTGTCTTTTCTCCTATTTCGAGGCCCATGGGGGACTTTTTGCCTCTAGTTGTAGAACAACTAGAGGCATATTTACAACCGGCTTGCTGTCTTCGTGGCTTTTCTCTCGTTCGTGCCTGGACTTGTCTGGCTGCTGTCTCAAACTCCCCTCGTCTTTTCCGATCCTCTTATTGTCCCGGTCCGAAAATAACATGATCGCTGTATGTTATTTCGTGTTGTTCTCAGTGTTGAACTATTATAACCTTTCTTCGGTATAACTGTAATGATGACTTGTTTAAAAAGTCATTACCTACTATTTAGTTATGTCTACATTTAAATTTATTCAAATATTATATACATTTTAGGACCAAGATACCTTACTGCGCGCATTTTGTTTAGTGTAAAATGAAAGATGTCTCCTAAGCATGCGCTTTATATCTTCGAAGTGCTCTATAGTCGCAATACAATTAACTATCAACTTTTGGAGCTCTATTAAAAAATATTATTTTACTGAAAGGCCATTTGAACCCCGATATTTTGATCTCTTGATTTTACCTAACAAGATTAATTCCCTTTTAGTATTTGTAGAGTTGTAATTATTACATAGAATACTTAATATTATAATATTTCACAAAATATTTATATAACGCAAACGGTCAATTGTCCAATATTATTTTTTATCCTAATATGAAGCATGCTATATGCATTTAAAAAAAATACTTAGGGAGAATAGATTCTATTCAACAATAATATATAATATATGCTCACTCTATTGTTTCTATGGTGATCAACATTTTTGATCTTATTTGTCTATCTCCGTGAACGCTCCGCTCTCCTATAATATAGTAGATTATGTGCTTACTGCCAGAAATGACTGCAAATGCAGACATGTATATTCACATCTTATAACTTTGCCTCTTCCCTCTTTTTTTTCTTCTACCACTACTCTCTCAGAACTCTTCTCTTATTTCTGTTCATCATCTCAATTTTCTTACTTTTTATCCCTGGCTGCTCTGTTTTATTTTCTTCGTGTTTTCTTCAAGAGTCCTAAATACATTACTTACTAGATCTCTTACGGGTGCTACGCGATAATACGGTTGTACATAATGACGATTAAGCTGTTTCGTCGTCATGACTGCATCGCAATGATGAAACACGTGATTCCCTATAACCATGCTTTAGCTTTCATCCGATGCGTATGCAACTTTAGAAAAAGATGATTCCACTTCATATTTCTAGTGAAAAGATAATTGGCTTTCGTTTGATAATTTTTATTTCGCCTGCTCTTTATGTTTTAGAGACGGGAAATAATGCATTTTAGAAATTTCGTTTAATTTATTGGTTGTATAATAATTTGGTTCAAAAATCTCATTTTGCATTTTAATTATGTCTCACAATATAATAAGATAGTGATATTATTCATAATATAAGTAATAAATGCATATTATTCATATTATAACGTAATTTTAGCATATCTAGGGTATTCTTTAATTTAGTTTAACTGTTCTGTTTTTTACAATTTAGTTAATGTTTACTTGATTTTCTTCTAAATAACATCCAATAACTAGTAAAGGCCACGATACATCAATTTCAAGCGTTGACTTTTCGCCGATGCCTGATGTATCATGATTCTGAGCATAAAATAAAACG
>JAYRBW010138567.1:0-15310 GCA_036023295.1 Invenusta paracnida
TAACAGCTGACCACAGAGAACTGGGAGAGTCTTTGTTATCTGAGACATATTGTTTATAATAATCCTGTTTTGAAGTGTGAATGATGGTTGTCACAGCGTTGCGTTGTTCGACAAATTTTTGACGATCAATGAAAGAACGGGAAATTCGCCAGATTCTCTCATTGCTACGGCGTTTTCTCATGGCAACAGAGATATTTTTGTTGAAGGCGACACACGATGGGATGTGTATATATATAACATAAAACATATATGTATATTATGTTTTAAGATATAAACATAACGGTATCGTATCTTTAACATTGTTTCAATTATTAACTCATTTTCTTGTTAAACGTCTTACCTATTTATTTATTTTGTTTTAATTATGTTTATTTACAAAATAAATATGCCACTATTGCTACAATCCTAGCTGTATGACGATAAATCATGTCAGTTAAAATTAAAGAATCATATTTCTTGGCTAATCTATCTTTGTTTCGAATTTAGTCCAATTTAATGTAGATAACCCCCTATTATCACACCTACAACACTTCTTAAGATGTTTTTATTGCTACGCGAGGTTCTGTTTGAAATAATTACATTAAGCAGTGAGTTTCTATAACATATTCAAATTAGGAATTATAACTCCGCTAATATCCGAAAGTACAATTGTACATGGGGGATGTGTTTGTCTCATATTCCCTCACATTATATATAAAAGATAGACAATATTCGCCTTCTATATCCCAAAGATATTATAGTATTGCTGAGTAATTGATTGATTTATATTATTATACCATTATTCATCTCTAGTGTAAATATACGCCAATTTCAAGTCTATTTTCTTATAATATCATGTATATGTAGTTTATATTCAGGGGTAAAAATCATTCAAAAATCTGTTTATTATTTAAATATATATATTTTACGAAAAAAATAATATTTAGAATAAAAAATAATTGTATATAGTAGTGTGCCTACATATCTATAAAAGTAAGTATTAAAAACAAAATATATATTTATAACAAAAATTAAAAAAGATTCCAATATATCAAAAAAAATTGTAAATTTAGTTTACTTGTCCCCAATTATAGAATAAAATGATAAATACTCAAAAATGGAACTTTTTAGATAACAGCTAAAAGTTAGCGATTAAAAAATGACAATATACATAGGTAAGCAAATTAATGTAATGTAAGATTGAATTATTGTATTATTATTTACAAAATATTGGCAGAAAAATAGTATTATTTATTTCACCATAGAAAAATGTACAAAATATGGTACACAAAAAATACGTTTTCATGTTATACATAATACATATTTAGCTATTCAGTATATTACTCGAATATTAATATATATAAATTATAAATTTATTTACACATTGATTTTATTTTAAAACAAATTGCCGACGTCAGTAGAATATATACATGCCAAATACAAATTATATAAAGCCCTTTAAAGTCAAAAGCCTTTCACCAAATACCTTATATGAAACCAAATCCCTTGTTGCATGCTTTTGCTTTAAGAAGAATTTGTATTTGTTCTAAACTATTGTGCAATAATATGTTTAACTATCATTTATAGTGTCCTTGTCCAACTAAAAAAACAAAATACAAATTGGCAAGCGCGCCTGATTGTTATAAACAATTTTTCATTTTGCTCTTCAACATGTTGTTGGCTCTCCAGTCCTCCTCACTGGTCCTAAACAGTGTACAGCCGGTAGTGATGGTGAGATACTCAGTCCGAAAGGCGAGGAAGCCATTGGCGGCCATCCAGAAGAACTTGACAGGAAGACCGAGCGTTGTGTTCCGGCATCTGTAGAACGAGCTCTCCCTAACTGGTAGGCATCGCTGGTAATTGTATTGAGCCTCCTGACAGCCCCGGTAGAGAATTACGGAGGGCGTACGTAGCATGTTGACATTGAAAGTGATGAGTGGCGCCGGACAAATAGCCGCCCCATCACCACCATGAGAAGGGTCTTGAGGCGACAGGATCGGAGGGAGAGTAGCGATGAAGGGCTTGCAGCGGGGAAGAAGCGTGTCGAGGAAGCTGTCGATAATGGACTCGGGGATGGCGTTCTCCCTGGCAACAGACCTCAGCTCGGTTGTGACGCTAGACCAGGACATTCCGCCGCCGGGACAGATGCAGGCGGCGCCGATGGCTGATGTAAGACAAACTGTGACTGTTGTGCCGGCTAGTATGCCGAGAACGGCCAGGGTCGTTGGGATCTGGAAATATAAGGGAAAGAGGGGTCAGAGAATGAACATGTGCATTAACAACCCCTGTTGCAATTCAAATTACTCTCAAGATGTAATGACAATGAGATCAGTAAATGCAATACTTACCCTTATAGCAAAGAAAAACATCGGCAAATGTTTGTTGGACAATCTGAAAGTGACAATATATTTGAAGTGAGCGTTGAGTGTTATATATACAGTTTTGTGTTTGCCTACTTGCACATGTATTCTTGATAATATATATATAAGGAAACAGCTGTGCACATGAATTACTCTCATTCTAAATATACAATATTGCCTTCTTATATAAGTGAACTTTCATATTGAATGAATAAGCGAAGTTAAAAATAGTTCAACTAAATATAACATTTACACGCATATCTATTGTAATAGGAGTATTCATATATTATAAGCTTTTCGTAGACTATGTTTAGAGATAGTATTTATAGTATATATTATACACATGTATGCACATGTATACATTATGTATGCTAATAATAATGTATGCAATTGAATTACGATTATTAGTTTCAAACATTCATTTTTGGTTTATGCTCGGTGAAATTATAATTATATCAAGCGGAAACTTGTCGGGTTTATCTTAATCAAATTATGGGGTTTTATTGTTTCTTGATAAAATAAAAAGTAACTGCTGAAAAGTAAGTTCAATTTATATATAATATTAGTGTTTTTTATTTAAAAAAAATCAACGTTAAGGGAGTGCATACTATCTTTCTAATTTAGTATGCTAATGTGCTTATGTGCTTATGTGCTTATGTGCTTATGTGCTTATGTGCTTATGTGCTTATGTGCTTATGTGCTTATGTGCTTATGTACTTATGTGCTTATGTGCTTATGTGCTTATGTGCTTATGTGCTTATGTGCTTAGGAGTCATATACACAGTAGCGTTGGGTAGAAAGGGGGGAGACAGATACAGAAAGACATGGGTCATGCTACTTAAGCAGTAAGTAATGACTCAAATAGACCTTCCTTTGAGTATTGTGGTTGCCTCTTTTAAGATCTATGTCTCATTTAATGTACATGAAACATCAATTTTTATCGTTTTTGTCTCCAGCAACGATTGTAGCGAAAACTCCTTTCCCGTGACCCAACAAAAGGATGCAAGAATCAAGGATTGGAACTCTCCAAAGAGCCGAGTCGGACTATGAGCACATTCACATTCTCCTCCAAATCTTCGCTCGTGTGATATTTACAGTCAACGGCAAGTACAGATAGACTATTCAACTCTTTAATCTTTTCTCCGTTACCTTATTATATGTCTAATGCATGCTGCCTTCAATTAATAATGCTTCATAATAATAATAATTCATTTACACACTTATTATTTTTATTATATATTTTTCATTGTTTGTACCGATTTTCATTTTACACTATGTTCGTTAAATGCATGTTTATTACTACTACTACTACTACTGATAATACTACTACTACTGATACTACTACTACTACTACTACTATTATTACTACTACTACTACTCCTACTACTGATACTACTACTACTACTACTACTACTACTACTACTATTATTACTACTACTACTACTCCTACTATTGATACTACTACTACTACTACTACTACTACTACTATTACTACTACTACTACTACTACTACTACTACTACTCCTACTACTACTACTACTACTATTACTACTACTACTGATACTACTACTACTACTACTACTACTACTACTACTACTACTACTACTACTACTACTACTACTACTAACTACTACTACTGATACTACTACTACTAACTACTACTACTGATACTACTAATGTAAGGCATACAAAGCTATAACAAGCTATACTAATAATTAAAATTGTTGACATAAACTTTATATTTTTATTTCGTTTCTGATCAACGCTTAGCGCAAATTTGTTATGTGTTAAAATATATACCACAAAAAAGTGAATTTTATTTTATTTTGTGAATGAATAAAGCATTTGACTAAGGTCATGATACCTGCAATAACATAATTCCTATCGTTATGATTGAACTCCTTGGATTATTGCCTTACATTTAGTATGTTAATTATATACCTAGTATTTCCTCATGAAGGAACTGAATTACACCACCAAATAGTGAGCGAATATGTACAGAATCCTAATAATAGCTGTTCGATAGTTTAACTGGTAGTAATGTTATTTATCTAATATAAACACAGGAAGCTTACAGGGTTAATAGCATAGGTTAATAGTATTTAATGTAAGCAATAAACAGGATTTAATAAGCTGTATATTAATTAATAAAATCATATATATACTTTAGATATTACATTTATAGGCATGGCATTAAATATTTCCGGTAAACAATATCTATCTGGTAGTAAATACAAAAACATGAAATCTTTAACTATAAGATTATGACTATGACATAGTTAAATTTAATTCACATTTCCTTTGGTTTAATGTAAATTGTCCCCTGACGCACAGTTTAATAAATTGAATGTAATTGTAGATAATATAGGTTTATATTTTAAAGTAACTGGAGCGCTTTCCTTATAATTGACTTTTTCAACTGTAAAAATGATATAAACAGGTATAAACAGGAATAAACAATACTTTACAAATTACTATGGAAGTAAAAAGAAATGTTAACAGACAAATTATTGATGAAATATATGCGGATGAAACAACCACATACAAAATCAATAAAAACATGCGTTAACTCATAATGTTAAACAGTAGTTGAAACAAATGCCGAAAAAAGTACTAATATGAGCAGGGAACATAAACACCTATTATATTTTTGCTATTGAAAAAAAAGAATAAAAAGGAGATATAAATATTAGCCATAAAAGAGGTAAAAAATTGAAAGTAGTAAAAATAGTAAACAACGGTTTACAAAGTTGGAGGCAGACAGCTAGGACAGAGAATAATTTTCAAATTTGGACAGGAAGAATGAAATGGGAAAATAGACGCATTGTATCGAAAAGAACAGATAGATTTCAAGGATTGGACCAATTTGGTGTTAGAATGAGAAAAAGGAATAACTAAAAGAAGAGAAGAATTATTAGTATTAAAGAGAAAAGTATTTAGTCTAAGAGACCAAAGTCTGATAGTTTTTAAAATTAAGGTTGGGGAAGGATTACGATTGAAAATTTGAATACCTGAGAAAGATAAATTATCTAATGAATGAGAATATGATAAAAATGAGAAGAAATAGGTGAGAAAATATTATTCAAAATGTTATAATGACCATAAAATTTCATGCTCTGTGAAATTAACCAAAATAGGTCCACATTTGGAACATTTAACAAGATATATTAGATTAATCAAAGAACAATTTAAACGATTTTATACGGAATTTATTATTAGGATCAGAAAATAACGATATACTCGGTGAGTCCAAATGAAAGGGGCATGCAATACAGGATTCAATGTAATATTTAAAAGATCCAAAAAACCAAGAATATGAGTTTTGTTGATAATGACTGGAAAGACAAGAATATTTTAATGATTTAAGAAACCGAAATTTAAGACCTTGAGAAAATAATGCTTTAAATAAAACTTGATTTTAATTTATATGTTGCATTTAGAGTCTAATGCAAATTATCTTTTATTATATATTTAAAAAATAATAATAATAATAATCTCGTCACACTT
The DNA here is from genome assembly GCA_036023295.1 of Invenusta paracnida. Lineage (NCBI taxonomy): Eukaryota > Metazoa > Platyhelminthes > Proseriata > Coelogynoporidae > Invenusta > Invenusta paracnida. The sequence goes on from JAYRBW010138567.1 coordinate 5,847, forward strand.
CAATCCTTAAATTTGTAACGTTTTAACGGACTATGACGAAACATATATATCGATGCAAATCATTTGTTATTGGTTTATATTTTATTAAAGAAATTTACATATCTATTTTATAATACTATTTTTGAATTAACTATTAATATGTATATTTGAGGAGGCTGTTATTGCGAAGAATAACACTTGTCGAAGGTATTGTTTGACAGGGAAAATGAAAATTTAAATTAACTACTCATAAACTGGTAGTTAAAGCTTTAATGTTTTTGTATTTACTATCAGATAAATATTGTTTACCGGAAACATTTAATGCCATACCTGTAAATATAATATGTAAAGTATATATGTGATTTTATTAATTAATATACAGCTTATTAAATGTTGTTTATTGCTTACATTAGATACTATTAATCTTATGAGCTTCCTCCGTTTATATTATATAAATAGCATTAACATTATTACCAGTTAAACAATCGAACAGCTATTATTAGGATTCTGTACATCGCTCACTATTTGGTGTTTCAATTCAATTCCCTCATGATAAAATACTATAGCTTTTTACATTCTTGATAACAGTTTAAAGATTCATTTTTAAATTTAGTAAGTTCGTTTTTACACAATTTTGAAATAAATAAATTCATCTTCACGAAAATGTAATCCTATTATACAGATGTACAGAGAGCAATGATTGGTGTCACAAGCTCTCTTGTGACCCAAGATTCTTCCCAAAAACGAAGGTAACATCTAATAACACAATACCTCTTTGTGACACACGTCCGATCTTAATAAACTTTGACAAGTATAATCTGTTTTTGAGGTTCTCTAATAATGTGAATCATTATTTCATCCCAGATTTATAAAATAATAATTATTACATAAATTGTATTTCACAAAATTTTTACTAATCCTGACACACTCTCTTGTGACATTTAAAATACGAATCGTTAAAAATAATATTTTGTATGGGTCATATGAGAAATTGAGTCACATTATCTTTTCGTAACTATTAGACATTAGTTACAATCATGACAAAGACTCTCTTGTGACACTTGATTTCAAAATTATCAGAAAATAATAAGGAATTGTGACGTACATCCTCTTGTGTGATACTTTAAATCGAATGTTGTTTTGTCACACAACCGATTATTGATTTTCTACGTATCACAAGTTAAAAGTTTTTATTTTACATTTATGAATAAATCTATTGATACATAATGATCCTGCCTCCATGCTTATCATTTCCTATTATCCATTTCTTTCGAGCTATTTTCAAAGAAAATATCATTACTACATGTAGGTACTTCAGGCTTTTTATTATTTGAAGAGTAGCTGTTTATTTTTAAAATAGTAATAATATTATTCTATACTTAAATACATTTATCGTAATTCCATATTCAGGATGAAGTTCCTTTTTTAATTTTAATTTAATTATTAAAATAAATTTGAAGAAACATTCTCAAACTAGAAATATTTTACAAATCATATAGCCTTCTTTTACTAAGGAAATTCTTTTTTTACAGCTAGAAATATGTTCCGATTCACATCAAAAGCGATTAAGATGTAGCAAAAATCTCGAGGCTATGTTTTGAAAGAATGAAACCGTACCACATCTAGCCAAAAGAACTTTTGAGAAGAGAGTTCTTATAGCTTGGAATTACTACTAAACTTCGATTCAGGAAAAACACGGTTGATATTGATGAGAATATTTTTTTTTTAATAATGCAGTATGAACGATGTATTGCATATATGTATAATCTTAACGAGAGGTATATTTTTATTCCTTTAATCATTCTGGGTGAGCTTATTTCACTGTAATAATTTCGGTATTTATTTACCTTTCATTGATTGTATACACAAGTTAAGTTTAGGTTTTGTTGCTCAAGCTTAACTATATTGTAATTTTTATTTTTTATATGCCAATAAAGAAAGAGGCGCTTTAATGTTTCAACAGACATTTTCACGATTGTTATTAAAAATATATAACAGTATATTTCTGTATGTAGTTCTTGAATTAGGTATGTATATGTGTAATACTAAATTTTAATATTTTTAACGTGTTCTTTAAATTAATTTGTATCTTTGCATTTAATATTAAAAATAGACTTCAGAAAAAGAAACCATTGATCCATTGTTAAAGGAATTTTGTATTTTATTCCTTATTTAGTTTCATTTGATTATTATTACTATAATTAAGAAAAGTTTAAATATTTAAAATTTCAAACTATTTCGATCTGTTCAATTTAGTATCTATTCTGTTAATTATTTAAAAACTGAATTAGAAACACATGATTAATTATTCAATTTTTTTAATGTTTATTTCTTTAATATTTCATTTACTAAATGTAATTACAAACCTATCCTAAAGTACGCAAAATATATAATAATAATAGCACGGTATAGTGCTGTATCTATGAGGAGAAGATTTCGCCTTGTATATAATAAAAATGAAACCACAAATCACAGATAAAAAATTTCAATGATGGTGTCAAAATTAGCACTTTTCATATATTTAATAGCATTTTTCTTTTCAATGATATCTATTTGAGCATTCTGTGAAAACTTGTTTAAAAATAGATATCAGTAGGTTATAGAAATATATACTTATTTCTTCAAATATGTACTTCATATTATATATTTCTTCACATATGTAGTTGTCTAGAGTCAAATATTGAAATATGAATATTTAAAAAGACTACAATTAATATTTCAGTGTCCAGAAAGTCATACTTTTCTTATATTTTAAATGTTTACCTCACTCACCCTACCCAATTCTATCCATTAAAACTTCGCGATTATGTTAGTTCAATCTAATCTTTCACAGATATTTGATATAGCTTATAAAAATTTGCAAATCATTATTTTAATGAATGCAAGCTAATAATGAAACTCAAGGAACATTGAATCATAAGTGAACAGAGATTATTTTGAATTGTAGTTTACATGTTTAAATTACGTGCAATACTTGTAGATCATCACTCAATTGAGCTAATATACTCAGATGTACTTTTTAATTATTTTGTATAATTCAAAAGTAAAAAATATATTTGTAACTATTTCAGATGCATCTCACAGGTTTCAATTGGTGGGAACAATGCGTTATCGACGGTTAGACAGTTATCAAATGCTTTACAAAAACTTTGCACAGAAATTAATTCAACGCCGTTCGAAGTTATCAAGCAAAAAAACAGATTCTTGGTTAATTTTTGTAACGAACATTTTCCTTTTAATAAATTCGTTGTATTTCGGTTACATATTTTGCTTATCTGCGTGAATTTATGTATGATTTATATGATAAACATTCACAAATGGTTCGTTTATTATACTGTACAATAAAAAACAGTATTAATCACATTTAAAAAAAATATATATATTTTCTTTCATATCTCAGAATTTTTAAAATCTGAGTCGGTTCGTGTACCATATGGGGTGAAACATAAAATTGTGGCACTGGGAAAATTGGCGCGATTTCTTGAGACGTCAAAAGCAATCGAAATAGCGTAATGGAATATGAAGGACGAACTGGCTTCATTCCAGAAACCAGTCTCAGACTGGACGACATCTTATGCCAAGGTTAAACGGATTTGGGCCTCCAAAGACAATATTTATTTATTTTTTAATTTAATTTTATTTTACAGTTTAACAGTAAATTTTTTCAATATTTAATCAAATTCATTGTACTTCAGAAAATGTGGATTCGATTATAAATTATTTTGCTATAAAATGTAATATCTATAGCTGATGTCAAATTAGAGTTTTTGATTTGACAATGTACATGATCAAAAATTATTACTTTTCAAATAATAACAAGTGCAATCTAATTATTAAACAAGAATTTAACTGATTTTTTGTTATTTTTCCAATCTGATGAATTCCAAGAAACGATTGTTTATACCAAATGCTTGATTTTGGGTTAATAATATAGGTGTTAAAAATTGCAAATTTGTTTTTGCATCGGTATAGGACTATTATGTCTTAAAAGCTTTTTGAATAATACAACAGGACAACGTACAGGATTTTCAGTATTCGCATTTAGTGTAAAATGTACACTTGGCTTCTAAACGAGCTTGTCTTAAACCAAAATGTTTGAGTCTTAGACACATTTTCTTTATAGAATAATTATTCTTCGCCGTCTTCAATTATGATGCATAACTGGTCATTATTATCACCATGGGTAAACCATTGTTTCAACTCGGATGATGCTCGGAGTTCGAGTTCAATTATCAGAACGAATATCAACGTATTTTGCAGTTGAGCGGAAGATCCTGAACCCAGACTCCCATTTTGTCAAAGTTGTATTTCATCTGAAACTGACAAGGGCAAACTTCGTTTAGTCTGTTTGACAAAACCAAGCTTTGCGCTGACACGCATCTCGTCATCTAAAGATTTTCTTGCTTCCAAGAATTCTTTATCTGAAAAAAGAGACCAATCTCTGTTAAATTTATTTTTAAGGTGATGTTGGATTAAGGCAAGTATTTCTTTCAGTGTCTTTGGTGGATATCGATCTCCATTTATTTTTCTAACATCAGGAAAAAATATTTTAATGCGTAGTTCAAATCACAGCTTGTCATTTCATCAAGTTCTTGGAATACTTTTGGAGTATCATCTTATAAGCTAAACGGCATCGTCATTCATTCAACCACGAATTAAATAACTTTACGGCCCATTGTACTTTCTTTTTAGTTTTACTCTGGTATCGCTGACTCAATGTACTCCTCAATATCTTGTACCGATGTATTTGCGTATCGACAGCTTGTTTCTAACATTGTGCCAATTCTTCGCTCATCAAATAATCAAATTCATTTTCATTTAGCAATATATTGAAACTTTCATTGTTTATTTGGTCCATACCGTAATGCCAAATTCCCATAATAGATAATAGCACTGTGCGTCGAAAATAGTATTGAAAAATAGTGATTGATTTAAATAATACACATTTAAATTTGAACTTGAAATCGATAAAAATCTGAAAGTTCTAAGTTCTAGTTTCTATATCGATGGAAGAAATTTGGACTAACTAACCGATTTTAATATAGTTAAACTTTGAAATCTACGCACTCGTAGATAATTATCCTCAAATCAGTTAGTTGTCGTATACTTCAACAAAATTGCAGTCAGTAAGAATAACTGTTCAGCGAAAGTACTAATCGATTATTTTTTGTGTAATAACTTGCCACTTAAACTTTTTGTTGTCCAGTGCTGCAGAGGAATCAACAACAGAGAATGAATTGCTGGCCATCGGAGCACTCATTAGTTTTGGGTCAGGAAATGTAAACCGACCCGATGTTGCCACTAACCTGACTGTTGGGGAATTTGCAGCCTGGATGGGCGATCAAAGTTCCGAGCTATTGGTATGTTAACATTGATTATTCTAGGTTATTATCGGTTCTATAAATTTTAAACTTATTTAGAACTATTATTGATTATAAAAAATAATTTTAACTTATTAGGTCATTGTTAGTGTGTTTGATTGGACAGATGATTCCAGAGAAATTTGGTAATAAATATGCAATAAAAGGAAAATAATTAAAGAAAAACATGTGATATAGTTTATATTGTTAGCTCTATTACATGTTGTTATTTAATTATTTTCTTTTTATTGCATATTTATTACCAAACTTCTTGTTAGCTCTATGTACATCTTTGGTGATACAAGCTAGCACACATTTTCCATTTTTGACTAATAAAATATATAAATATAAGCATAATTCATTTGAAATGATTACATTAAAAAAAGGAGTCTGCTAACGAACGTCTCTGCATTATATTGTAGGTCCACAAGCACCTGACCTCCTCCACCTATGATGGGGCGGCAAGAGTTAAGGTGGGAGATGATTGGGTACAATTGCTGCAACGGTACGGGACAAGCGTAGACAAGAAGATTTACTGCTGAATAGTGGGGTCCCCTACACGGCTCTATGGGCACGCATTAGGTCTCAAAAGTAGATCCCGCTATTCACCCACACCGTGTTAAGTATAGAAAATGGATGGAAACAAAGGTATTTTGTCGTTTATAATAACAAAGTATTATGCTCAAAGAGAAATTACTCAATTTATACTCAACCGAATGAAAAGTGACTAAATGCAAACGTAAATAATGAACACACCCACTATGAATATAGGATTAAACGTTATTTCATAATTTTGTTTTTAACTAAAATTGCCTTGGAAGTTGGTTTATTAAGTGGAAGTAATATGCCGTTATCTTCTATAAGTACATTGCCGTTTGAGAAAAATGTTATCAAATTATACGTTGCTGTCGCGTTTTATTATCGATTAAGATAACGATTAGTGGTTAACTAGCAAATTTTGTTAGGTTTAAAAATTTCGAAAACTTTTGCGACTTTCATGTTTTATATAATTGTTTTAATTTACTCCAATAAATTAGTATTTTCATCTAAATTCTATTCCTAAACGACTCAATATCTATAATCACAAAACCCAAACTCATATCATAGTAGGTAACAAGAATAGTAAATAATAGTATTATACAGTTATAAAGAACCATAAAAGTATTTTTTCCGGCACTAGTTAGTATTTTTATTAGTTACTAAATGTGTTCATTCACTTATTCGTAATCACCATTTTTCTTATTGGCCTTTTTCTAAATTTTCTTAAAATACTAGTTGTAAAAATCATCGTTGTGTTTGTTGATAAATGTTCTCTTAGTTTTAATTAATTGATATAAAGTTTTCTATTTTTATTTCAATATTTTAGAGGGGAAAGAAACACTCAATATAGCAGAGCAATCTGCATTAGCTAGCAGGGCTAATGCACTTGCCAAATGTGGCGCAACAATCCTATCAGACTCATACGACGACACTGAGCCTGATAGGGGCATCTATGGTCACCACTTTGGAAAGGGGAAGTTGGGTGTTATTGTAAGAAAGAGTTACTGGTTGATTCGTGTATAGAGTTAGGAAATCTTAGACTTCGTAATCGGCATTACATTATTTATACAACGTTATAACAACATTGTTGCAATATTCACAATAATAGTTTATTGACGAATAAAACATGTGAATTATACATAAAGTAGAACAGATTCTGAGAATACTTACGTTTAGCCTAATTGTGACCCTACAATGATTACCTTATTAAAGTTTAAAAAAAAGAGTTAAGAACAATATATTTGATGATTTATTCGTTTGATAATGTAAAAAAGTCAGTGATTTTTGACAAGACGTCACAATCCTATGTTGAAAATTGCATTGATAAGGTGCCGGTTTCATAAAGGTATATTTTTCTATTAACTATTTATTAGAAAAATATTGTAATAATTTTAAACATATATAATAAAGACAGTTTACTCCAAAATTATAGTTTTTAGTACATTTTCGACCTTGTGTCATATTCATATATATATCAATTATAAGTTAAAGTTTGTATATGAATTGCCTATGAATTCTGTAAACGGTTTTCCAAATAGAAATTTAAAATATAACTATTTAATGCTAACAATAAATTAATGAAATAACTATTATTCTTTGAAACCGACGCCAGACAGGTTCTTTAGGCTGGCGACAAAAACATGGTTATAAAAACGTAATTAACAGAAATCAACATTCAACTTCCTTAACATTAATTATTGATGCATAATCATTATATGTACAAGTAGGTATAACAATTATTGCACACTTAACAGAAGATAAACACAATATGTATCTACGCGTTCGGTCGGAGCGAAACAGAGACAAGTTTATTAAGAATTTTTATCACCAATATCGAATGTAATCAGTTATACTATACCTATAAGCGTAAATAAATATTTTTCTAATACAAATAACCGTACAAACTAACATAGATTATGTTAGTAATAATGCTTTCATGATATATATTATTGTTTTTTATAGTGGAACAAAAAAACGTCGGCCTCAAACGTACCCTCAAAAAAGGTTAGATACACGTATACTGTTTCCGATAAATCAAAATAAGTATTTATAGTAATTTCTAAATTGTAATATCTATTAATTTATATGAAAATAAGTACTACAATTGTTATCGAATTATGATGGAATCCGTTGTGTCCAGAGTTACTATTAACATACATAATAAATAGAAATTAGAACACAAATAAAGTTCAATTTAAACAGTGAAATAAATATATGACAAATATTGCAGAAATTATTTTTTTAGTAGAGAAAGCCAATTAACAGCGATGCGATTCTTCCTTTTTAAAAAGGAATTTCCCTTTTTAAACTGGAAATTTGATCATTTTCTAGACAAACATGAATATGCAGTAAAATATAAGGGGTAAGGGGACATGAGACTGGACTTTTTAAATATGTCTTACTTTCAATTCTGATTTTATTAGTATTTCTCATATTACAAATTCAAATTTAATAATTAGTATATATTATTCAATGTTCTCAATAGAGGGGGCCCTTAGATTGTAAATTCAAATTTAATTATTAGTATATATTATTCAATGTTCTCAATAGAGGGGGCCCTTAGATTGTAAATTCAAATTTAATTATTAGTATATTTATTTAAAACTCCTCATAAAGGGGCCCTGAGCCAGAGGGTGGTCACACGGGGATGGACCCCCCCTCCCGTGAGTACTGAGAAGCCTACAAGTAAAAAATGACGTGAAAGGGACCCTTGCAATTTATTTTAATAAGTTTTCTAATCATATCCGTGAATTAAAGATGTCACAGATAGCAAACCATGGAACTGTTTTTGTAAATACTTCTGAAAATGTTTAAAATTCAAATTGTGAGGGAAATTCCGTTTCGCAGTCTCACTGTTAATATTATACAATTCAAAAATCAGCTGTTTAATTCACATATGTACATTTTGTTACTCAAAAAATATATTAGGCTTTGTGTCTATCTGTAGTACAATGATATCATAATATATATTATTAATGTTTTACAGAGCAACAAACTACTGATTAAACCTTGTGCTGGAAAAAAGTCAATAGTTTCCTCGAAAAAGGTGAGATACTTTTTTACTTTGTTAAATATATCTAAATAAGGTATTTATTTCACGAATAAACTTCCAATTTATATATTTTAAAATTGAGTAGAAGTAAGTAGTCGATTTCCAATTTTCGAATATATATAATTATAGGGCTTTGTTGGCATCTTTCTCTTTGATAACACTTCGACTGAAAAATTTTAGATGTAACTATTACATGAGAATCTAACATATAAAAGTAATATCAAATTTGTCCCAAATTAAAATCATTACGTTCCTTGTGCTGCCGATTTTTTATAAATATCTTACTTAGATATAATTGTATTAATGGTTTGCAGTATGTGGTAATAATAATATAATAACCCCATATTAAGACAGTACCTATTTGTCAGTATCTACCTATACTAATAATTAGTATATATTATTCAATGTTCTCAATTACTAAAAAACATTAGTAATATTTATAAACAGCTTTATTATAGAGAGATAATGTGACCGCCCCTGTTATGATATATATAATAGGCTTGTTCAGATTTTAACGTGTCTAACCACTGCCA
>JAYRBW010138578.1:0-37437 GCA_036023295.1 Invenusta paracnida
CCCCCCCCCCCCCCCCCCCCCGCCCCCCCCCCCCCCGCATAAGTCTACAATGAGTGCACTTCTGTTCTTGCCCGCCCTCAGCTGGCCCTAGCCAACAGTCAAAAGAAGTTGGAGCGGGAGCGTATCACCTTCCAAACCCAGGTCGACCTGCACGCCAAGCGGGGCGTTCGTCTCAGCGAATCCACCTCCTACCTCCCGGGTGGTGGTGACACCTCGGGCGGTTGTGACCTCCTTGACACCAGTAACCATGGTCCAGCGGCGGCCAACGGTGGGGGCTATGCGGCCGCCTCCATGAGTTCTACCAACAGTAGTGGCGGCGGGATGACCAAGTCTAACTCGGTGCATAGTATGCGCCGGAGCATTACTCCCCAAGTGGCAGTGGGGAATGTGACACCGCCGGCGCACCTTCAAGGCAGTCTGGTCAATCAGGTATGTTCCGGTAGCAAGAAGGCAAGAGATTCCACTAATTGTCAACATCTAACAACGTTTATGACAACATTGTTTAAAATATAACGCATTGTAATTAATTCTTTTTTTTTAATTTAAGAGAATTAATTTGTCTGTCCGTGTTATACTAATTTATACTTTGTTCTTATTATATATATTTGTAAATTGTTATTAAATTTAAATGTACATTATAGATCATATTTCAATGCTGGATTTAGAATTAATTATCATTCTGTTTAACTCGCGTTTCCAACAATATTTATTTGTATTCTTTATATATAATAATGGAAATTTGAAGTTGTTAACTGCAGTTTTATATCAGATTTTCTGTTTTACATAATTTAACTTTCTCTCTCTCTCTCTCTCTCTCTCTCTATCTCTCTCCCTCTCTCGCACTCTCTCTCTCTCTCTCTCTCTCTCTCTCTCTCTCTTTCTCTCTTTGTTTTACTAAATTTTGAAGCACCAACAATAATATATACTCCAACAGTATTGCTACACGATTAAATTAATGTTTGCCCCAAGTTTGCACGCGCTTTCTTTTATATTTAAACCAAAAAATAAACCTCGGTTAATTTTGTTTAAGGAAGAGTTGGCAGGCGATTTTGTTTTAATGCCTGTGCATTTGATTTCTCTCCTATACCGACTCATCGATTGTAGACACGGGCCTATTACACCCACGATCCCCTGTTGGACAAGGTATAATAATAATTGGCAGTTTCCTTCCATTCTTCCTATCAACTTAATGTGCCCTGTACATGTATAATGTTGATGTGTGCCTCTGTCTATGCTAGCTATGCTTAAGTATACGATGAAATCGATATATAGTATTAATATGGACGCTATTGGAGCCTAATTCTTTCTCATTCTTGCTATACGCTAAATTGACACTATACTTACTACGACTGTTCACACCAATTCTAATATACATTCTATAAACTTTTATTGTAAACTAATTCATAAACTCTCTTTCTGCCTGGCTAACATATTAATCAACTTATTATGTATTTCATTATCGCTGTTCGCAACTAATTTATAATGTTTCATCGGATGTTTCTTCCTATACACAGTTTTCAATAACAGCATTGCATCCTTTCTACTTGTTGGACTTCCTCTGTTTTCATTTCTGGTATTGTCAAAATGTTTTATATGTGTGTATATTATACCTATTATATTGTGTATCGTATTTTTCTTCGACGTCATCACACATTGTCTTGTTAATTATTGTTACACACAATTTCTTCAATATTTCACGGTATTCCAATATACACCATGTATCTAAACTTAGCAAAGAGGGTACATTTATATTCATTTTAGAAATTTAGAAGTGTTTAGTCAAAACAAAATGGATAGATCCATATTATAATTGTACGAAAAATGTTCGCGTTAAATATTTATATGATTAAATTATTGTTTCCTAGCATCAGTATTTAAGAATAGATATCTGCGGAATCTTTTAGTTTTAGTTTAATTATTTATTACTTATGAAATCTAGCAAAGATTTTGATATATTATTCTTTGTCACACTATTCGGTTCTGAAGTTTTCTAGGGCGCTAATGTAGGTATTTAATGTCTTTTTGTATGACTTAATATATTGTATAACGGCCATCTATTAACGAATCTACTTCTGCTTATTCTCTTTTCTGGTTGGCTTAGCCTAACAAGAAGCTTTTTTGCTAATAAAATTAACCATTTAAAGAATAACTTTGTTACATTGATTATTACAGGATGTTTTACGATCATTAATATTGAAAACTGAATTTTGATAAATTGATTATTTCATATGCTTGGACACAATTCTATTTAACAGAGGTAAAGAATATGTGTTATTGCTGTGTTACGTTATTTATATGCTTTTTTTATCATAATGATATCGCAGTGGTAAGGTTGCACGAATGGAGATTATAACAGGAAAATGGTATCTTTTAAATGACTAATGTCGCTTATTTTAAAAGTATAGACTTATTAATAAAAAATCAAGTTTAGTATTATTCTGAGAGACTTTTCTTATATAACTTATATACATATATATACTAACCTTAATAATAGATAGAAATTACAGCAATAAGAAATGAAGATTAAATTGTCAAATTATGTGCTTGTATTAAAACGTTAAGCTTTTATTTTTCCCAAGCAACGATTAAAACATGGAATGATATTATCGTCTATGATTAACAGATAAATAATTCTCTGTCTTGCAAGGCAAAAGTAAAGCATTGGAAAACATTGTAAAATGGTGGCGCTTTGCATTTCTATACAATAGTATTCTTAATTTGTGTTACTTTATTATGCTATTATTCAACATCATTAATTAAATATAAAAACACCGATAAAAAGGCAAAAAGTCTTAATTTTCAATCGACTCCGTAGATTGGTCATAGGTATAGTTAATCAGTTCTTTTTTCAAAGCCTTCGTGAAAAGAACTGAATTGTAACCTTTTTTACAGCAGAACTTTTTTTAAATTAAGTATCCGTATGACTCGGTATGCCATCTACAGTTAAGTATAGTATTGCTTTATTTATATTGCTTTGTTCAATTTATATTCACAAGTTTTTATAACTAAGTACATTCCATCTATTTGTCGAATTGGATTTTACTTTTTATGGCCAATCATATTCCGCCTATAAATGTGACCAATCACGCGCTTCCGCCTCCCTATTTCCCTTCAATCAGCGCGGCATGACCTCCGGCTACGACGACCCTGCATCGATCGACGCCTCCCTCTCCCTGAGTGAACAGATCCCCGCCACCTCCCCGCGCTACCACAACACCCTGCCCTCGCGGCCCCTTCCCGCCACGCTGGCGGCATCCTCCCAATCCAACCTCTTTGGCGGTGGCGGCTCCAAGCTCCACGCTTCGGCTAGCTCGGCGGGGAAGCTTGAGAATGTTCCTCCCCTGGGGACTCAAGGAAGCACCTTGCCCACTTTCCTGGCCTCGAAGTCCTCCACTAAGGGCAAGACTAAAAGCAAACTCCTCGGAAGGAAGTGAAAACTCCCGCCGCGCGCTCTTTCAAGCTCGACTCTCCACTTAATTTCGCCCTACGTGCTTGCTGTTTATACATACCAATTATATTGCAGCTCTACTGTACTGTCAGAGACCAATTCGGTTCCGGAACATGTTACAAATATACGTTTCTTTTCTTTTCCAGCGCTAAATTCTGGATTAAAACATTCTACAACATTTTAGATGCAATTTTAAGGGTTCAAACTTTTAAAAAATTGCTTTTGGAAAAGCTATTTTTCGTTACAGATACTTACGGGTATCACTTGAAACTTTCCAGGATCATTTGCTACTCCTCCCTTTTTTTAAGACAAGCTAATAGTTAATCTCTAGAACGCCCTGCCCTCATTAAACCTGCATAGCTAACCTTGATACACAATTTCCCTACATCGAAAAGCCATGTTGTTATCTCCCACTATTGATATAATATGTAATACACAAGTTATCGTGCTGCTACTGCATTCCTGTCACCTTTTTATTTTTTGTCTACAGCCATGCCATCGGTTCGCGGTCCTTTTGCCCTCAAATAGTATTACATCCGTATGTTATATGCCTCACATTTCGACCACGTCCATTGAAAAAGCGCCTTTGCGACACTTGAAACATTTTTGCAATAATATGTTCAACTGTTTAGAGCACAAGCTATATACTATATATATATATATATATATTAGGATCGATATTGTATAATAAACCTACAATACTATTGCTACTATTACCTTTTAGACATTAATATAAAGACGCACATTCTTGCTACAATGTCGTCTGTATAGATGTAGTTCTATTGTATAGTTATTACAATGAAGATAATCGGACCAGTACTCTTAGCGTATGTCTACTTCAATAAGGCCACTTGCATCATTTACATTCTAAAAAGCTTCTTTCTACGGTTTCACTTTACAACTGACATAATATTATTAATATATTTAGTAGGCGTGTACTGCTAATTCCTTCTCTGTATATTATTCCAATTTTTGTTTTTTTTCCTACTTTTAAAATGTAATCCATCACAAATCGATACATGAACTAATTTAAAAACAAGATTCACTTTAATGATTCTAACTACTTACCATTATGTAGTTCTGTTCCATGTACACAAATGCACAGTTCTTTCGGATTTCGACGCAGTTATATAAATATTTCAGTAATAGGCAATGAAGTGTATACCCTCAGCGTAAACCTTACATAATTTACTTGTAGAATTCTACTATGTATGTATATATTCTACTCAAATGTCACGTCATCTTCACTGGTAATAATAATAGGTATTAAATCATTGTCCGGCCTGTAATAATATGCACTTCGGTTAGGGAATCAACACCTTTCAGATAATAGTATTGAGTATGTTTCATGATTCCTGTACTTTACTGAAAAGGGGGGGGGGCTTTAAGAGAAAATATATGATTATAAGTTAATACCTTTTACCAGATAATAATATATACTACACATGTTACATGTTATATAACTTATTCATATAGATAGCTATTATATAATATTTATCATTCTTAATTAGTAATTTTAAATATTCTAAAAGCATATTGTCACTCTAAAATACACTTCATAATTTTGATTGTTTGATTTTATTTTTTACTGATAAAAGCTTGAATTTACGTATAATTAAGTAGACTACCTACATATTGGTTTGAAATATACTAAAGCGATAGCCTTTCCAAATGATATACATACTCCACAAATGTTTTTTCTGTATTCACCTATGTTTAAGTTGTTTACAAATAAAGTGAAAATGAATTTATCACTATTGTCTTTTTTATTACAAATCTATATTTATTTTTCGTTATTACCTGATTAATTACATATATAATGAGCAAACTTTGCCCTTTTCTAACCATCATTTGTAAAAATTAGTTTATAGATATTAAATTAGTTTATTTATGCACAAAAGCTTTTTTGCATGCAGCCTTTTTAATAGTTACTTTTCAGCTATAGATGTAAAACTTTACTCTTATAATATATTATAAGAGTTGAGATAATTGTTATCTACAACATTAGTGTATTAGTCAAAGAATGCAATCAAAAGATAATTTCATGAAGGAATGCCACAACGCGTTCGATATATAAATGAACGGTCAATTATGTAGTTTCTCCAATACTAATTCGAAGAGCACACGTAGACATTTAGGGCCCAACGTGTAAGTTTTATAAACTGTCAGCAAGACAAGAGTTGAATTTTATATCACCATGACTACAAAGAAATATATTTCGTGAGAATCTAGATGATCATATGATTAATGATTCGATATTAATTGAATTTGGGGATGTCCGACAATTAACGTGATGAGATATTTTCACAAGTGTGATCTAGCACGCACCTCGAATTCTGACAGATGAAGCCGTTAAAATTTATTAAAAATATGGTCAACACCAAAGAATATAGAGTGAGTGACAAGAACCCTCACTCTAAAAACAAATTGACGATAAAATGTAAATACTACTAACTCTGTACCAGTTAGCAGTTGTAGTCTTCTATGTAAAGTATAGAAGCTTTTATTTATGAACGGCTATAAAAATGAATTACTTTTCAAAAACTAGAATCTTATATAATAAATTATAATTATTACATGTTCAAAAATATAACTGCATCGTAATCAATTTATTATTTGATTAAGTTTATGAGTTAAAACGAAAAAAATATGCGAGGTAAAATCAATTTTAATGAAATATACCAAATGTTAACATTTCTATAAGAGTTTAACATGTTTTCTCTTAAATACTCAATTTGTATTTCAATTGTGCTAGTCACATTGCTATATATCACTACAATTACTAAAATGTACTAAAAATAAACATTTTACAGATCGATATGCGGTTTATAGTATCGCTCTTTTTTTAAACAAATAAAAGTGTTAAGTAGTTAAATTCCATTATTGTAAGTCAAATTTGAAAATAAAAATACATTTGTAAATGTAAAAATCCATTTTATATTTTAGTTACAAAAGAATAATTTAAATTAAAAACCAATTAAGGGTAAGCTTCCGATTCTTTGGATATAATTATGTTCCCATTTGAGACAGTGTAAATATGCTAATATTTTGTGATATGTAACGATAATGTTTTTGTAACTAATTGTCAATATGCTACATGATTCTCGTCTAAATCTTATAGTTATAATTAATTAGAAGATGTTTCGTAAATAGGAATATTTCTCTTGGGAATAATCAATGGCTAATCAAAGGGTTTAAATAGAAAATATTATGAAGTGATATCTCTTTTAGAATAGTCAATAAATATAGCTGGATTTTCACGAAAACGTTTAGCTGGGGATTATTAGTTTGTGTAATATAATAAGCTTATAGAATAATCTTTATTAATTAGCACAAAGAAAGTTATATTTTGGATTAGTTTTAATATTTAAAGGACATAGCCACGTGACAAAATTTAAACAAACCTATTCTGGCGTCAAAACAATAAAGCTTAGAGATAACAGGCGAAGCATCATATGAGCATACAATGTTTTAATAAGACTAGCGGAGAGGTGAACATTTTCCTGGGTGAGTGATCATACTGTATTAGCATGTTTATAGCTTAACAAACTAATCGCGTTTTAGTCACCATCCTAGGAGCGTAAAATCGTATTAGACTATAGCTAACTTAGGATATGATTATTATTAAATAAACGTTTCCTAACATTAACTCTTGCTTGTTCCTTGGTCTTACTGTATCGGGTTATTAATACATATAATAAATTAATCGAGGTTTTATTAATGGCTATTATACTAACATAGATAAGAACCTCAAGTCGTTTAGTTAACAATTACAATTATTTAATTATTAATTTATAAATATATATAAAAGCTAAAATCAATTATGTATCAATCAAGTATATACATCAATCATTGTATATACATTGTACACACCAGTAGTGGTATTGACTTTACTTCCAAGCGGGGCCATCAACGAACCACCATTCGCCAATCCAGGTGTCGACCTCAACGTTCCAAATCGAGTACTCCTCGACTGTGCTGTTGTAGAGCCTGGAATCGGTGTGAGCGACATGGTCGCCAACCCCACCGGCTCTCGCTGACCACTGCTACAATTGTTGTTGCTATTGGTTACCGGGATACTACTAGTGAAAGTGCCAGCGAGGAGGTAGGGGCTGGACAGTTGTCCCCCCTGAAGTGTGGACGAGTTAGCGGTGATAGTGTTTCCAGGGAGGAAGGAGGAAACTAACAGACCATTAGAGGTTGTGGGTGTACCACTGGAGGAATTATGGGGTTGTTGCTGTTGGAAACGAGAGTTGACACCGCTTCGACCGATAGAAGCGGGGGCTGTGGAGTGATCGTCTCCAGGGGATTGATGTTGGTTAGAAGACGATGGATAGCCTTGAAGGGACGTGAGTTTGGGTGGAGGGTGAAATTGTTTGTTCAAATCACAGAACAATTTTTATATGTAAATATGTATACTATTTTAAACAGCTTTTATGAATATTGGATTTTAAAGTGAAGATTATTAATAAATAATTTATTTTCCATTACTAAATTAACAAAGATTTAATACTTCCTCATATGAAATATATTGCAACATACAAAAAAACGTAAGTTATATTACAATATAATTTGATTATTAAAAGTAATAGGTATATATGTAGTTAAAAATTATCATCCAAATAAAAAATGATCATAAAAATGCCAGTCGAAACTATATAGCCTAACTATATACGAATGGTACATATTATACTAATAGTATGGTATTATTTAATTATGTAAATCTCACATATAATTATAAATTACACTATTAAATGTAAATTTATATATAGGTATGTATATAAAATAGTTCATAATTAAAGAAATATATAAAAATACCAATGTATATATATAATTATGACAGTATTATTTAAATCCAGATCAGCTAAATAGACATGCTGAATATAATAAATAATATAAACTTATAAACACCAATTTTAATTAGCTGAAGTAAGCTTGAAGTGTCATAGTAATTATTCAAGCAAGATTGACAGCTTTTTCAAAGATATTGTCATTGAGGTTGTCACACGGGTCAATTATATTCCTGAAACTTAGATGAATGCTACACACAAAGTTAACAAAAATTCTACAAGAAATGAACCACATTACGTTAATTTGACAGTGTGATATCAACTTTTCTATAAAAGTATGTTACTTTAAACATTTATTAAATCTTATATGTTACAAGTATAAAACTCAGAAACATAATATTATGTATATCACATTTATTCAAAATTAACAATTGTTTGTTATTTTTTGTTCATTATTTAATTAAATAAAAATGTTAGTTTTCGGGAACATTATAAATATTGATGGAAAATTATAATTCGATATACTCGTATAAAAAATATTAATATGCAAAAATTGAATCAATTTAGGAGTCAAGCAGTACTATTTTATGATATTATGTCTTTGTTAAATTATTTGATAAAGTCATACAGATGTAAATGTATAAAATAGACAAAATTAGACAAAAAATAGACATACGTGAACTGGTTATTAATTTTACATCTTTTGTCTATATTTTATACTAATAATATCAAGACGGCAATGAATATTTATGTAAATGTATTACTATTAACAACGATTGACGATTATTTAATAATTTTCATATTAAGGAAAGGAAAACCAATACCTACTCTAAACAACAATGTCGATTATACTCTATTTTGGGAATAAAAGACAAAAGAAGGAAATATTTTATTGCCCAGTCGCACACAATCTATAGTTATTACAATATTACAAAAAATAAAAAACAACAACCAAAAATCAAAAGGCAAATGTGGGAGTAAACAAAGTCATGTTTCCATAGTGATGTGTTTACCTCTATTATTCAACTAACATAATCACATATCTGTCTTTCTGATCCCCAAACCACCTATAATATACAGGACTTCCAGTGAGACGATAAAAGGCAACTATATAGATGAATGGCATTTAGAAGGGTAAGTTACCCACCAATATAGATATAGGCTGCCCAACTCAACTCAAACCAAGGTGACTAGAACACAAAAGATTCTCTAATCAGCGAGTGTACAATGCTTCACACACAAAAACTATATCACTCTGTACGAAATAGCACGGTATCAGCCTCCCAAGAGAAAAGGGCAGCACAGTTCAGTGGCATATGAGGTAATGCCATCCCGCAGAACCAATTGGAAGAGACTTGGAGCAAGGTTGGTGGAATACTTAGAAGGCAGTGAGGACACTGAAGAAGTGAGAGGAAAGAACGAAAGCCTTTCATTAATCTATCACGCGCGCGCCCTCCAAAGTACTTTCTGGTTTCTCTAGAATAATGTTACACTATTATAGACACTGCATTTAACTGTTGGGAAGTGGACTGGTACCTACTGGCGAGTATGGCGCCTCTGTCATTAGTTCTTGTTGAGATAAAACAAAACAATCCTGTACTTCAGACCAATCCGGCTGTTATGCTTTGAAATGATAGTTAATAATATCCCGTTAGTTGTTTAATTCTAGTAACAAAATCATGCAAATTAAAATAATGACTTATTTTCGTTCTAGTAATTTAATAAATAGATAGTCTTCATCGAAGGCAGTTAAAGTATAAACGAATACATTTGTGTATAAACGGATTGTTTTTTTGCAGTATAAATATCCTAAACGATTATGAGTGAAAGAGTAAACATATAACTTAAAAAGGCATTTTATCAATATGCTTATAAAAATTTTTGCTTCACATTACATTTTTGTATATAACTCTTTTCATGTAAAATGAAGTTATCGATATTGTAACGTGATCTATTACCAAGAAAATCTGCGAAAACACGAGAAAATATATATACTGTAAAATACTAAACAAATGTAAAGAAACTAAAGTTTCATAATAATACCGTCGAAAGTTAGTTCATTTAAAAATTGTACTTTATCATAAAAATAAAGAAAAAGAAATCCAACTATGTAGAAACGTAGCAGAATATAATCACGAAAAGTTGAATAACATTTATACTAATTAAAATTTGATTTTTGAAAATAACAAAAATAATCTTAGATCTAATAATAATTTTACTACTTTTAAATCTAAACTAAAATGTCATTTTTTCACATAATATGTTTAACTTCTACTTTGAACTTCCCCTTTGATTGTACTTGTACAGATTTTTTGTGGTTAAATATTTATATATATATATATATATTATTATTATTATTATTAAAAAAATAAATATAAGTAATGCACTAGAATTGCAAATATTATTATTGTATTTGTTTAAGTGACTTATATAAACGAAATGTCGTTATAAACGACAACGGTAATAACCAAAAATATAACAATACTATGTATAACGATACTAGCGTGAACTCCAGTAAAGAAAACTTAATAAGCATCATTCAAATTTACAGCATACATATCATGGCTCATGAATTCCCAAGATAATAATACATATCTATCAAAACTCACCCCCAGAATCCCCAGGTCCCGAGGAGTTGTGTCCAGTAGCCCCAGTTCCTCGACTACTGCTCCCACTGCTGTCAAGCTGGTTGCTAGGGAACCCGGCATTGATAAGCCGCTGACCATACCACAGACTAGAGGTTGCTGGATACCCTCCTCCTGTTTTGCCGTCCCAACTGCCGTCAGAGAGGGAGCTCATTGTCTTCATTACACGTCTGTCCGGTCGAGACACGCCGCCATTGTTGCTAGTACCGTTGCTAAGGCCACCACCAGGTGCCTGGGGAGGAGGTATTCGACTTGAGCGATCTGTGGAGGAGGGTTGGTGACTTTGGAGGTCGGAGTGAAAAAAGTCGCTAACATCTTGGGCACCGGAGCTGGAGAGAGTGGAGATGTTCCCGCTGTTGGGTTCCAAGGAAAACGATAAGAAAGAAATAATTCAAAAGTTTATGAAGCTTAGATTGTTTTTGAGATGAAAGATAAATTATATATTTCAATTAATCTAGCAATGCATATAAGTTGAACATATACCGTAAAATATAAAACACGCACAAAATCATTAAATGAAAAAATTATCGTGTCCAAAAGTCATATAAAGCTTGAAACTTAAAAAATAACCTTTAAGTCATCGTTATGTGACAGACTTGTTCATCCACTTCATCTCTTTTTATTGAATTATCTTCCACTAATTTCGTTAACCGCCTAGCAATTTCTTATTTAAAATCAGAACATATGTGTGTGCCAGTATTATTCGTTTCAATGACTATAATATGTATAACATTATTCTTTCAATTCTGCATTGTCTATATCTTTTAAGTTATATTTCTAACTCCGCTTTTTGTAATATCTGCATTTGGAACAATTTACGTCATCTTATGCCGCATAAAGATCTATATTATGGTACTTTTAACCTTTGGCAGATTAACCTTTTCAAATTATAATACCATTGTTAAAAGCAAGAAACAATTTTCTATTAATGCTTATATTCGTCGTATACACAACTATGCATATACATTATATATATTATATTATATACATAAACAATTATAATTTTATTAAATATAAAAAAATGAAACATTAATTATACGCTAATAATATGTTGGTTTCTATTGATTTTCTTTATGCATTAACAATATTATACATAATTAGTCGACTCATTTTATACATACGCTTAAAATAATAGATTAAGTAGATCAACATTCTAAAATAGATTTAACTAATTACAATATTAAATCTAGAAATTATTAACTGAACTGAACAGTAGGTATATTAGAAATTTCACAAATTCCACAAAGTTATAAATACATATATAAATGCGCTAGGAAGGAAGGTAGTAATTTTGTCGCTTATAAGGCGCAGATGTGAATATCACTAATAATTAATTGATGTTGCGTGTTAAAAGGTAGCATAGATAATAAATATAATAATATGGGCTTCCATGACATATATAGATAAATGTATATTACGTAATATTCAAATATTAGTCTTGATTAAGTGATAGTCAGTTTTTCTTACTAATATATTAAACTTTCATAAAATACATATTATTTCAACTCAAACATTGGTTAGTTACATTTAATTTAAATTCTATTTAAATGAGTGACTTTAAAGAAGCTTAGAAATATTTACGAATTAAAATAATTATACTAAAAATATATTAAATAAAACGTATACGTATTGAAAAATGACATTTCAATTATTACACGTATAAATTAATAAATTACCTTATAATATAAAATAAATTCTAACATTTGCGCTCTATTCTTAAAACATAAGTTGAAAAAGTATGTCTTCACAGTACAGTAAAAAATAATACACTTGCCTATGTATATAGATAATTAATATAACATATTGTTAAAGCTGGAGAAACAAATATAGAATCCAGGTTAAAAAATTAATCATTTATAGAATACAAAAGAAAAACACGACCCATCCACTCCTTTCCATATTGCCACACAATGCTAAAAACGTAACTCTATTCTATGCTTTTATGCTTCGATATCCTTCATAATATACGTTCCGTAAAACGCTGCTCTGTATGGCACAACAACACTATATTGTTGTACAATTTTTTATTTATGAGACGATAATGAAAAAGTAACTATTAAGCACACATAAAGCATCCTTAATGGCATATCCAGCACTATCATAACAAATTATAACGCTCATATTTCTATTCATTCTATGCATTTAATCTGATCAGAAATTCCTAGACTTTTGTTCGGATATAATGTGTATGTCCCATATAAAAAGTACAAATTAATTGTAGCCCATAAATAAGCATCAGCGTTATAAAATACAATTATGGATTGAAGAAGACTTTTAAAAATCATTTCATGTTTATGAACATTTTAAGTTTAAAAGTAAAGCGTTACATATATATAAGTTATCTAAATAAATTGTAATGCCTATAGTTTTTTCAGCGTAAAAACAAACCTGATACTGACACTTAATTATTTATTCAGTTTATTGATTTTCAGGAATTAAATATTACCTCAAATGAATTTTTTATTTCATGATGCTATAAACAAAAGTCATTAATTTGCAAATGTTCGTAAATATACAACGTAAAATGAAATCAGAAGAGATTAAAAAATATAAAGTTATAAAGCATTGTTATCTATTGGTCCTATGTAAATTGTAGAAGTTTTAATAATATGATTAGACTTTAAATTGCCGATAAACAAAATAGTAAAAGTATATTAAAATATACTATATATGTTTCTACTTATTTTGTTTATAAAAGTATTATGACATAAAAGTAAA
Organism: Invenusta paracnida; assembly: GCA_036023295.1. NCBI lineage: Eukaryota > Metazoa > Platyhelminthes > Proseriata > Coelogynoporidae > Invenusta > Invenusta paracnida. The sequence continues at coordinate 13,602 of JAYRBW010138578.1, forward strand.
CATTAAAAAAACATATAATGTTTATTTCTATAGAATTCCGATAAATTCTAAAATAGCTAATTAGTAACTAAGATCTAAAAAAAAGGCACAATAGTGAACTGATAACTAAGATAGCTGATAACTAGTGTCTTAAATAAATTCCTAAAATTAAAATAAATGATAAATAATTTAGTTTTATTTATCGGTTTATTTAATGTTTTTGGTAAATATAGATTGCATAATACTATAAACTGAATCAACACTAAAAATATCGCAAAATGATAAACAACATATCGGTAAAAGCGTAAACACTATTAAATATTATCGTTAACTAGATTTTTTAAAGAACTATAATGAAAACTTTAAGCATTGACAACTTCGTAGTAAAAGCGTTTGTAGAAATTATCTTATAGAATAACTCATTTCTAGGTCAATAATTTAACTAAAGTGGGTGAAGCCTTTGAATATTGACAGAGCAAATAAGAAGATTGACACCCTATACCAACACTACTTATATAGAAGACTTTCGTCAAAAGAATGTGCGGAGTTTCGACACCGAATGTAAAAACTTTAAAGTTGCATCATCTGCCAGAGAATTGTATTAATATGAGTAGGTATTTTTATAGGCAGAAAGAATAACTAGAGACAAATATATATATATTGATGCTCAATTTGAACTCACTCTGATTTTAATGTATTCTTTTTATGCTTGACTCGTACTGGGAACAGCCAGGGAAGTGTAAGTTCACTAAAGGATGCTTTAAAATCGATATCTCCGTTGGTCATGAAATCCGTCGAAGGCGATTTGGTTGTACCAACCACAAGAAAATTCCAATTATCAACCATTTGACACCGCATTAAACATGATGTAATTTTTCATCGAACTTAATAAATGGTGTTGAAATTAAAGTATAATACTCTACGTGTTAGTTGAGTAATACGAGGCAAGGAAAGTAAAACTTATATATACAAACTTGATGGTAATAAGTTTTGACTGCGAAATGTAAATCGGAGATTAGGTAACTATAACCACCTTGACAGATTTATGATCCACCTTCCAGTATGGCAGAAAACGACTAATATGCCTCAACCAAACCGCATCAAGTGAATGTTGTAGGCGGAATTAACCAATGGGTATAAAGCAAGCGATACTCCGTGTATTATTCTATCCCATAGAATGTGTATTCACAATTATTGATAATAGATGGTATTACAATGCACAAACCCAGTCAATTCCAGGATATACAATATTCAAATGAGCAGGGTCACAGATTGAAAAAAAGTTATAAATAATAAATAAAGAAATGATCCGAGATAATACCTATTGCAAACGGCGAAAACTATTTCGAATGTAGTCAATGCTATAGGATTTACTTCTTCACACGTACATAATTACAGCTTCATTTATTCTAAAAAAAATAGCTTACGCTGATTTATAACTTTATAGCACATTATAAGATACCTGTCCTAGATAGCCACGTAGAAAAGTGATGTTTGTGACGTTATAAAACGGCATTAACTTTATATTAGACTCATCTAATCGTTCTCTCTGTGTTTTAAGAACAAACTAAACAGTAAGTTTAGTAGACAAATAAAGCAGAATAAATCAAGATGTGGTTACAAGCAAATAAGAAAGTTCTATATTGTCTAGATAAGGCGAAATTGATCACAATATAGGATAACGTGAACCATAAGTGAATGCAGTCAAACATTAATTACAGAATAATGCACAACGGGTTTGGTAACAATAGAGCACTAATTAGGCAATTAACACGTTTGCCTGTTAACAAAATTTGTCTGAAATTGGATCACAAAATACAAAAACTATTTTTATTGTTATAACTTACACATAATAAATATACAATATAACAATAAAAACTATAAATAATTAGTGTTCCCCATAATGGTATTTCACTTTAATACTTATTAAATGAAATACCATTATGGGGAACATTAGTAAATCTGATATGGAGAATTTTATTGGTTAAATAAATAAATGGCGTTTGAATACTTTTATGGTGTTATTACTCAGAGTAGCTTGATAAATATACTATACCTATTAGATAATAAAAATGTAAGGCTGAAAAACTATTAGTCTTTTTAATTTTGACTAGATGTATGTATATGTTTTACTGTATTTAAATTAAAAACATTCACCCAGAGTATTTATGAAATTCTGGGGACTCACACAATATCCTCAAATTAAAATAAAGAATCAGACTGAATAAACATTTGAAACTATTACACATACATTAAAGAAATATATAGAAAATGCAACTACATCTTTTAAGCTTAAGGTGGCCATGTTTGTTTTATTAAGACACTATTAAGAACGGATTTAACATTTCCCCTTTGAAATTTGAAAATAGAAAAAGAAAGACAAATAACTTATTACAATTAATATTTCAGAATTCCCAATATTTTGCTACAACCTTCTAAAAAAATAAGCAACTACAAGAAAGACGGGGAATTAATAATTCTCTTGCGCAATTAAGTCAGTCATACTTTCTCAAACTTTTCTAATCTCTCTATCTCTTCTCAATTTGATCTGTATTCACATTTATTAGTTTTGTAAGTTGTACTTACTGTATTTCTTTCCTGACGATATCCACATTAGGACGAAACTAGTCGAAATGTACTTGATGAACATTGCATACAATTCGTGAACATATATTGTCATATTGAAACAAATTTCAGTGTATAAAATATAATTAGTAACAAAAGTATAAGCAAGTAAGTTATATTTTTAAGTTTGTAGAAGTTTCAATATATACTTGTCTCGCTTCGAAATTGATACATATATTACATATATATTAATTGCTTTCGAAGAAGAAACTTATACATAAGGCACACTAACCGTACACACCTCGATTTCCGTTTACCAGGAGTTCCAAAAGTGACACAGTAGGTGCTCACAGTTGCTTTACTCGATCTTCTCACAATGTCTTCCACAGAGGTGTACGAATATTTTAACCGACCAACAATATTGTCCCTTAATTTCGGTGCCGACTGAGCACTCTTCTTCTCTTTGGTATTGGGAGTTGTGAGATATAGTCTGGGAACAATATGAGACGATGCACTGGCCACAAAACTTCGTTGAACTTTGCGGGCATTTGATACTTCCATATATTCTGCGTGCGTGTGTGACCATAGAGTATCGTCATAGAGGGGATATCAGCAATGTGAAGCTTGAAGCTGCCAACATTGAATCTTTGTATGCTATAGTTATGGAGTGTTTCCAACAAGCTCAAATTAAAATCGTGATGAGTCTGCCTATAAGTAGTGATGAGCAATTATAGCAGCAATAGCCCAATATAGTACACATAATTTTACTGTACCAAGGTGCTTCAGGTGGGTTAAGAGAATCTGATCAGTAACGATTATTATATCCGAAGTGCCCTTTTGGTTTGTTGAATTGGCTGCTAATCACCGATGTAAAAACAACACATTAAAAGATGAACAGGAAAGTAATGATTTTTAACAGTACCGTTATTACTCATTAATATAATTTTGCAGCATTGTTTTTTTATAAAATGGTGTTATAAGTAACAGGTGGTCAAGACTTGGGTTGAGATTATTAATTTAATACGGCAATATACAAGCTACGCAGTAGGTGTAATTCGAATTTGTCAACATGAAAAGGAGCACTACTTAAAAATAATTACAGATAGTCGTGTTCTCAGATCAGAAACAAAACAAAATATTGAGTAAACACATAACTTAGCATACATTGAAGCCAGTGGTGATAAGAGACTTTTGAGCCCTGTTTCTTCTATACAGGTGTTGCAATACGTTTTACAAGAGTCAATTGAGTGAGGAAGAAACAAAAGCCTTCAACTCTTCAGAAATATGCGCGCACTTAAGCTCACAAGTTCACAATAGACAGATGTCAGGAGAACAAATTCCACAGTCCTGTTCTATCACTCACGGTTGTAGTGTACAAACAGAATTTCAACTGACCCGTATTGTTTGCTCTGTCCACAAGCTCTAATCTTTAGTGCTTTGATATGAAACAGTTACGGTAGTGATTTAATATGTAACTAAATACTAACTATTCGGACAATATTGATAATAATATATCATTTCACAATGATATAATACATATAAGCTATAAAAAAATATTTTTAAAGTACTTGAAAGTATATTTTAAAACTGTGTAAATATAATTAAATATGTGTAAAAAGTTTACAATTACACAAAAAACAACTGCATCGAAAAAATTAATGTATATTAACAGCTTGTTACTGTAAGTAGTAAAAAAATATATCACTATTTTTTTTTAAGTATTGCAAATTATGATATTATACAATTATACATTAAATAATATAATAAACATTATTATACAATGACTGTATTTTTTATACCAATCTACATATATTAAAAAATGAATGTTGAACGAAGTTTCCAGGATATAAGTTATATCATAAATTTTATATTTAGGTTCCAATTAATGATATTAAAAACGTTATAACAATTTAAAATAATAAAAATTTCATATACCTAATGTAAACCTCTAACGTTGCCTTTCAATTAAAAATGCAACGCTACACATTGTGAAGACAAAAAAATGAGTTTATAAACATTAGATTTTCTCAAATTTGCTTAGATTCACAATTTACTAGTAAAAGGTATAAGTAAAACTAAAGTTAAGTTTAACATATTTTTCACATAATTGGTTTTATCTATCATATACTTTTCTGAATTACTTTACTATTGAAAGTAGTAAAACATTGTGTTATAGTTATGTACAAATACACAAAGGATTTCATAGTAAACTAAAAATCAAAATTATAAAATGTATACTTATACTTGTCGTATTTATTATAAAAAGTCTAAATGTATATAAATAAAGGCTTAAATTGTAAATAAGTATAAAAATCTTTGAAATTTGATTTATGGATAAAGTTAATATTTATAAATTGATATCTTTATTGGGTAACCCTATATATATATATTACAATAAAACTGAAAGTTAACATTTTCAAAAAATATAATAAGATTACATGAAACTAATGTATGTGAAGGATTAAATTAATAAATTAAATTAATAAAGCTTACACCGTACGTACCAATAATATTCAACACTATTGAAACCATTGAATAATTATTAAGTACGTACGTACCAATAGACACTCTTAATAAATACCAAATGTACTACTATCTAATATTAAAAAGACAATGAAAAGAATAATATAAGTATATAATTGCCAGTAAATCAAATTCAAGTATCCAAATATGTCTGCAGAATTTTTATGTAAATATAAAAAATAAATTAGAATAAGGTATAAAAACATCAAATGACATCGTTTTGATCAGTATTATGATTGTATTCCTTAACTGTCATCTATATACGAATAACTAATGTATTATAGGAATAAACAAATTTGGAATAATTTAACTGTAACTTAAAAAAAGTATGACCTTATTAAAACATAATATAAACATTTAAAAGGTAAATAAATAAAAAGAGCATTTAAAAACTATTCCATTACCTTAAACAGCTAAACGTATATCCTGACTTTTCTACTGGAATATCTGGTCGAAAACGTAATTTCAAACTATCGTAAGGCAGTCGAATTACATCGTGAAAAGGCTGACGACGTAGCGCAGGGAGACGCATGACATAGCGAGATGAATCGAGGTCCATATGTCGGCCTCCGAGGACATCCGCGGACCACATGGATTTCCACAACAAGCAGGTAGAATACTTACTCTACGAGTAGTTATATGCAAGTGTATAAACACAACTTGACGGTGAATCAACTGACAGACGAGAGGCAAAGTGAACAAACTGGGAAAATTTTTCTTGGAAAGAATGCTGATTAGCTCATTACAGCTACTGTTTAAAGCAACTATATATTATATGCATTCATGTACTTATAAAAACACAAGAATCAGGGTGCCTAGACACTATAGTAAAGCATTTGAACTACAACAAAGAAGAAGAGGAACCATGGTAAACGGGATGCAGTTGAAAGGAAGCAATCAACGACGGGAAGAAAGATTGTCCTTGAACTGATCTATCTTTGGAGCCGGAACGGAAGTGTATATCAGTCAGAATGAACAAACGATGTACACAGCTCGATTATTAACACCATGCGTAAGCAAGTATTGAATATGACCCCCGTCTTATAGGATTAAGAATATACAATCACTGTATTTTTTATTCTGTAGATCAGTCTCCAGTTATATTTTAAACGTGTGCAGTTTGTAAGAAACGTATTTTCTATAAGACGACAAGATATTAGTGTACAGTAGGCTAAACTTATAAAGTGCAAAAAAAGAGGAGGTATTGCTGGGAACACAAGTGATGAGGATCCATACTTTTCTGCCACTGGTGCAAGTTATATCTTTTATAACTATATCGGCGTAAAAAAGGACAACGCGCCCCTTTTCAAAATATAAGTACTAAAAACACATTAGTCTGTTAAAAAGGAAAATCGTCACTCCGAGGCGAATGAATGCTTGGCTTTTCTTACCATCCGCATTAGATAGTACGTCGATTTTAGCATCAAAGATATAATACACTGTTACTTATAGCAACCATGCGGGAATAAAAATAGAGGCGACATAAAATGATGATAAATTAAGCTTTAATTACTGTTTTCTCCGAGAAAGTATAATGAACACAACGCGTAGAAAGTATTTAATGGCAAAGAATTTTCAGTAAAGTTGGCCGATAAATATAAATACAAAACTTTTGCTTATATATAAGCCGCACAGTACATATACGCTGAATTCCAATATTACTTCTGACAAGGTGACATGCTCAAGATAAATTACGAAGGTTATAAACGATACAGTTGTACGCCTGCACAAGCTGAGTTCTGAATGAATTAGCATATATTATCTAAACAACGAGGGAATATATGTTATTTGTAGCAACAAATAATATGTACAAACAAAATATTTGCTGCCAATTTTTAGGTGAATCTTACTTACATTTTCTTCACATAAAGAATTAATATACTTCTAGTCTGCTTCCCCACTTTGTTTATTTTTGTGCAATATAATATTCTCCAAGCAAATAAAGTTTAAATACAGTGGATAGGTTCATAAGAATGTTATAGAGATACATACAGGCTTCTCTATCTATAAATATAACAAACAATAAGCCTACGTTTCTTTAAAAAAATCTATAAAATAAAAGTTTCAATAGTTTGTCTGGGGCATAAGCTTAATTAAGTATTAAGAATGAATCAATATGGAATTCATTCATATAAGTATGCCCTAACTTCCGCATTAGGTATGCAGATGGTTAAAATGGAAGTTGGATATTTTTCGTATTATAAAGAAGGACTATAATATAGGAACGAAGAGTGATATGAATAAAGATCAGTTGAAGCATGCTCAAATAACAATTGCAAGTTTTTTCTGTAAGGTACATTTTATTCAAACTATTTTCAAACTAATGCTACAGTAATACAGTCAATATGTTATGCATAAGAAATAATTCAAAACTGTTATTAAAAAGAAAAAACAATTAACATTTAGTATATATATGGTGGTATCAAATAAATATATCTGAGATCAGACTCATATTTATAATTTTATAAAATATACAAAAAATGCTCCTTGACAAACGATTCTTAAATATTATTTATATGGTACAGATATATAAAATATAATTGTCAAGTGCCTATACACTTACAAAAACATAATCATTATGTTGTACTGTAATTACGAGATATGAAATAGCATTTGTAATATTTAGTAATAAATAAACTGTTATAGTTATAATAGTAAATATTCGGAACAGATATTGACATATTTTTTATTTAAATACACAAAACACCTTTTATAAACATTTTATAAAAATTAAGTGCATCATATTATAAAAGCTATCAATAAACGACGAGTAAATAAACACTTTTATTTTTTCACAGAATAAAAGAAAAAATACTTAATTATAATATATATATCCTCACAATATGTGTGTCTGCAAATCAGATTTGTATCTAAAAATAGTTTTAAGGTGGATATTATTTTGTACTATTATAGTTATATGTACAGGTTATATTTTTAGACAATAATTTGTGATATTAAATGTATGAAAAATCCCACTACATTTTCATTACGTGCTTCACAATTATTTACTTACATCGGTAAAAAAATCAACGTTTTTTAGAAAATAAAAACTTTATTTGATTCTATGGTATTACTCTTACCAGAATATTTTTTATCTAAATCTAAAAAGGAAAATTATAAGTTCAAAGAATAAATATTAATGGCTCATAGTACATTTAAACTTGTAAATCTCTACCACATTACTATAGTGTGAGAAATACCTTACCGAGCACTAATCAAGTCGAGTAGTGGAAGAGTATTCCGACGACGATATGCAGCAGCAGCCTTTTGGAACTGTAATGTCGCATTCTTACGATGCGAAGTACGCAGATCGTGCAAACTAGCTGTACTACATGAGGGATCCCGATCACTGTTAGATGCAGTCAACATGGAAGAAGCAAGATAACTAAATGGACCACCATTACGAGAACTAACAAAGCTACCTCCAGTTATGGGGGGCAATTGTTGCAAGTTGTTCTCTGGTATAGGTTCATATGTAGGGCACATTAAGACTACTCTTTGCCCGTGGATCATCTTCTTTCCACGGGAACCATACAAAAGCGATACGATGAAGCGGCTTCTTATACGGTGTTTGATGAGTACAGCTGTAAAAATAAACTTCTTCATAGAGATCAGGCGTATAATTGGAACCGCAGTCTTCACACGAATAAATATAGTAAGTGAAGTCGTCTTAAGGAATTTTGAATTTTACTGCAGTTTTATGCAACCAATTAAACCTCAACGGTTAAAACAACAACGTGAAAAATTTGGCGATTAGAAATGTTGCTAAATATCTCAAGATCACTTTTTCTTCATTAGTATAAATCCATCAGCCTAGAATATGAGATATAATTCATAGTTCTCTATGACATAATGCATTGAAAGAGAGCACTCTTTAAACAGCTTGTCTAATGACCCAATCTATATAGTGGGCATCTGGTGCGATCTTCCAATAATGGTCTATTATAGCTAAACAGCCGGTTTACAGTGTGTAATTAAAATAACACCAGTCCGAAGTACTTAATTAAAGCCTTATAGAAGAGCAGAATCGTTTTCAGTCTATCACAATACATAAAATAATTGATGCCTGTACTAAAATTCCTCACAAGAGAGCTTTGAATGGAGTACAGGAAATAATTAATAATAGCCATTATCACTGGTTTTGTAGAAATATATGTAAACAGTTTCACTGAGTTCGATTAATACATATATGAAAAAGACACGAACCTAGAAGCATAAGAACGCAGCAAAGACGGATGACAATATAATGCATAATACGTATGTATATCTATACGTCCAAATAAATTTGTAATAAGGGGAAATTTATTGTACAGAAAAGACAAGTAATCACGACAACATACATTTTTAAAAGCCCTGTTCACTGAAACAGGCTTGGTACATTGGACAGGAAACCAGTGTGAGTATATTATTAAAACATTTTTTAATGCAAATTCAATATACAACAAAATATATGAACTATAACTATATAATACACTTATCTTATAACATACGAATAGTAAAATAGCCGTTTTACCAGTAGGTAAATGTTTTAGAATGCTGTATAAAATAGTATTTTTGCATTAATTATTAATAAATTTATTAATGAAAAGTTCATGATATTAAATGTGAAGTGAGAATATCTACATATATTACACAAACAACAATAAATTTAAAAGTTGCAAATGGAAATAGTGAAAATTTTGATTAATTTTGGGTTGGATACAACTGCACTACTCTAACTTAAATACATTAAAAATGATTAAACTGAACTGAAAAACTGAAGTGTTTTGAGCTTATTTAGTTTCACTTAAATACAGTCACAATTGTTTATCAACAATTCAAGCATTAATTCATTGATTTTCAAATACATTTTACTGCACTAAGCTTTTATACCTATTCTTCTTTAAAATCATTCACAAGAAAGAGATGGCACATGGATCTTCATTTTAATTTTGTCCATTTTCTTTTCAGGATAGCAGCAATTATTAATAAGCCCTGTACGTTTGACATCCTAAACAAATTATACTATAACCCTTGTGCTAAAGAAAACCCACTTGTAGCCTCATGAAGAGAAACTGACAGACACAACATTGATATGACATATCAATGTTGTGTCTGCCAGTTTCTTTAAGACTTCACTTTTTTAAGACAAAATCTTATTGGTTGATTAAGTAATCACGTGATTGAGTAACATATGATCAATTCTTCTTCAATACTTCTTCATCTGAATCATCATTAAAAATCGACAATTTCATCAAGCTGGCTTGACTGTACGGGCATCACTTACGATCAGAGAATACAAATCTTACCAATCACTTCCAAGTGAATAAACGAACTATTCAATTTCATCTTGTTAAGTACAAACACACTACACACCAAAGCTGAAGACTAACCTTTGGTAACTATAGTATGCAGAGAGATACCGCAATCTTTTTGAAGAGCACCTTGTTCCTCGTTATCTACCAGAAAATGGTCTTAATATGCAGTAGGTGAAATTTATGTGTCATACTGCACGCATAACGCAGAATTTTTGACTGAAGACCACATTGAAGTCCTTCCTTGACCAGTCAAGTTACCAAACCTTGACCCATTAAGAATCTTTTAATATTACCTATTGATACACTTTTAAAGTATCTTTCAATGTGTTGAAACAGGGTGGCCTTTATATTGTCTGAGGGTGTATGCTAATAGTAATATTCGTACTCGAGATATGAATTATTGCAGGTAAGCAAGTCGCCATTTTATCTTTTTGAGCTTGGAGAAGATATCATAAAATATTTCTCACCAGATTGTTTATTAAAATTGAAAATATAACCAGTAGCTTAAGTTAGGATCAGACACTACTTGTCCGGTTCCCTTTTCTACGTTATTTGGCTTTTGCAATAAAGTAACTTAAGCTTTTGCACTGGACATAATCTAACAGTAATGACATTTTTTTCAGTGTATATTATAAAGAGAAAACAAAAACTTTATTAATTAGCTAATAATGTTACAAAGAACCAGGAGATTTGATTTGAATGGTCCAAATAAAAGCCAGTCAATAAAAAAGATACAATTTATTGCTGCGACATATTTTGCATATGCCTCTATGCATTCATTATTAAGCAAACATATTTTTCCCAAGCACATTAAATGACTGAAATAGTATAGTATTAGTTGAGATAACGATATTTTACAATGCATACTAATATGAGATACGTTAAGATGATTATAACAGTGTCACAAAAATGTTACATAACTGATATAAGTAAATTATATTATACACAACAGTAAATAACAGAATAATAAAAATTCAAAATAGTTCGCTCGTTCAATGCAATTCTATATACAAATCGATAATTTTTACTGATAATAAATGTGTTTAATAAAAATTTTCGCGTTGTCATTATTCCTTATTTCGGTGAAATTTCTTATATAAATTCACACAAAATTTAACAAACTTTGTGAGTAAATAAAATTGTTTTAAAATATTTGAAACTCGAAAATAACTTCTCTCTAAGGATAAATGATAGTTTGCCACATGGCTTGAAATCCAGTTTTCTTTTCCAATTTAACTATTCCGTGAACAAAAAATTTCTAACGTTGGCATAATAAAACTACATTTTTAAGAAATAAAAAAAACATTTTCCAAATCTTGTGCCATCTTTTTCAATGGACTTCTCTGTAAATGTACATACAACTTGATTGACTTTATAATTGTAGAGAACTTTTACAATCAATTATTTTAGTATCTAATTTAATGCATTGGATAATTTTGTAACACTTATTCTGTTTAAGTTGAAACGAATATATGATTTATTATATGTATGTTATCTCAGTTATATGTATTTAGCTATTATTTATTCTATATATTTGCTTCATTAATGTAAACATTCTTCAAAAGTATATTAATCTTCTGAATTTGTGTAAACATTAATAACAAATTTAAATTAACTCAAATAATAATATCAACATTTTAAAAATGTATTTTTAAATCAGAAAGTTCTCTTGCTAAGTTATAAAGGACAAAATAACAGTTATTAATGAAGTATCAGAAATAGTTCCATAATTTTATGATTAAAAACAGTCAACATATTTAGTTTAAATAATTATATAATATTTCGAAGTGTCGAAAAATTTCTGCAATTATAGGTGATTTTAAGATACCTACCCGTTCAAAGGTATCCGTATATTATTGAAATATGAGAAATATAAAACAATATTTAAACTTAATAATAATAATTTTAATTATCATATAATTATCCGGTTTTTAAAGATATTTTTTAAATCATCAAATTTGGTTTACTATTTATAAAAATTCGCTACTTAAATTTATTCGCATATCCTATTAATAAATCAAGATTCCCAAATGCTTTCAAAATTGTTAAACATATATATTACTATTGAAAATCAAGTAGTATGGTAGATCAATAAGCAATAAAAAGTTGCAAAGAGTATTAATCAGAAACAATTTTAGCTATAACAGAGAATTCCACTCTTTTATTTATCGTAATATAATTTGTACTATTTAGAAAAAGATTTACAATTTCGCTCACTCTATTGTTCAACAATTTACGTAAAAACCTGCTAGTCTTGGCTGTCGTAAAAGTATCATTTGACTTAGCACAGCTTAATTCCATAAATTATCTACTATCTATTGCGAAAATAATGTATTAGAGCTAGGGCTAGAGGGATATTAAATTTTCTTTTCTTTCTGTCCATGCACAGGTCAATTTCATCTCATGACAGAAACTGTATTTGTGGATTTAATAGTCATGTCTTACTCTTAGATAACCTCGAACAGTACAATTTTACTGCTTGATTAATGTTTGCAATAATATTTGTAATCAAACTTTGTGTTTATATATATAATTCCCGCATCTATTAAAAGAAATAATTAAATATTAGGCAAATACATTATATATATATATATATATATATATATATATTATTCCCGTATCTATTAAAAGGAATAATTAATTAAATATTAGGCAAAAAAGACTATAGAGGGATTTCGGCGACACCATATAGAAGAACAAAATACAAATAACCGTAGTCAGAAAAAAGTAGTTGAATAATACTGTAGAATTTTGTGAGAAGATAATATATGTAGACATTTCTAAAGAAACGCGCACATAGCCCAATAATATATTTTCCATAAAAAAAATCCATTATTATTTCATTAAAAAAGTACAGCTATCCATAACGAGTTTTTTGCCCTTCCATACTTTCTGCTGGGTAGAGCTCGTTGTGAATATTTGGTAACATAATTATATTTAAAAATGGTCAAGAATAATTTTTAAAAGTCAGTAACAAATATTTTTTTGAGAAATTCATCAAATTTATAAAATTTCATATTTTAGCAAAATCAATATTTTTATTATACTTTGTGAATTGTTGCATAAAACTAATCAGTACATGAATAAAAAATTTATCAATTTCAAAATAAATATGCATTGTTATAGAAATGGTATGTTTTGCTCTTTTTTTACAAAAAGGTGCATCTTTGGGTGTGGTAAAGTGACATAGTGGTTACTTTGGTTGTTTTATGTACACAATGGTGAATATAGCTCTAAAAGTTGTAAAAATATATTCTGCTAAAAGTCCATTTGTTCCTTTAAAAATCACAGAAATGCAAGAGGCGTCCTTTGGAAATGATAAGATTAAAATGGAGTTATACTCAGTTAGGTTAAATTGCATCTCTGATAAAGTTTGTAAATAGCGACATTCTATTTATCTTTTTCAAATGATATAAAGCAAGCAAATAATTACACTATATATTTAATTTCATAAATATAGTTTTAGGAATCTTATAATACTTCAATCAAATGACGATATATAAACGAAATTCGGATTTTAAAACCATTAGGGTAATAATAATGTTTTATAATTATCTGTTATAGCACAGTATACTGTTATGTGAATAAATTAAAAATACATATAAAAAGAACATACATATATAAAAAAGAACATACAGTTAGAAGAACTAGTGTGACAAGTGCTCACAATTTAAATTTAGAAAATATAATTACCTACAACCTTTCGCCAACATTGGAAAGTAAAGAAATATTTCTTAACATCTATAACTGTAATACTTTTGTGTGTTTGACTCCTACACACATTAAAAAAAAAGTATACAACATTAACAATTCTCTGTTAAAAAATCGACGCAGTATACATCTATTCCACCTTAAAGGAATATAAATAACAAAGCTAGATCTTCAAATGAAGTAGGAGTAAAACCATTAAAATTAAATAGAGATTTCTACGATTGAAATACTTTTAAGGATGCATATCTAGATTTATATAAAAAATATGATTCAACGCTAGCTAGCAGAAATTAATATTGTGAATAAAAAGTGAAAATGATATAATTTATTGTAACTTAAGAGTTCATTGTATAAATTACATATAAAAATGTTATATAGTAATATTTTAAATATATTAAAAAATTATACCAAGCAATTTTTATAAGTGTCTAATTGTATTCATACAAATTAATAAATAAAGTGTCTACATTTTCTAGAAAAAGTCAATATTGCAAAATAATGATAATTCCTGAAATATACAATTTAAATATTATTCATTGCCATAAAGTTAAAAATAAAGAAACTATGTTTTTTAAATATATTCTTAAATTCATTTTTAATATAAAAGTTGGACTTTCATCTTGACCATTATACTTTTAGTAGTCGCTTTACGTATAAATTCAAGATTTAGGGTGGTGTGATCGAAGCAAATCTTGTAGCTCTGCTTTTAGACTATGCAGTCCAGTCTATTTGGATTTGAAGTCTTCGGTCGTGTGATTAAAGCGTAGTCTAAGTAGACTAGACTGCATAGTCTAATATCTGCATATGTGCAAATAGATGTAAGCATCTAAATCAATACTATCACCACAGAAATAACTTTGAAATTGACAAATTAAAATGTTAGTCGATTGAATGCATTCAAAGTTTAATTTTTATGCTTTCCCACATGCTGTGCATTGTGTTTATATTGTTCTGTAAGATTTTTGCGTAAATAAATATTTCAGGGAATAAAATGAGAAACTTGTATTTTTTAGAATTAATAAACGATTACAAAGATGTTTTGGAAAATAAAACTAACAGCATGGAAATTAACAAACACATAAGACTTCAAAGTGGGAGACGCTGGCCCTGAAATTTAATACAGAATTTCCGACTTGTCATCAAAACAACCAAGCAACTATACGTGATCTTTATCGTAGACTAAAAATTGCGGCCAAGAAAGAATTGTGCGAGAAAAAAGTCCCGGGCAGGAACTGGAGCCGGCCTACCGGCAGATCCACTGTGTGACATATCAAACAAAATTCTTGCCTAACATATATGTGCCTAGAACATAAACTTCTCCATGCACCACCACGAAGCAGAAAACAGATTTTTGCATTGAATCAAAAAGCATACGACAAAAAGTCTTCTCCGAAAACTATTTTGAAATAGAGTTGAGGCAAAGATGTCATACTGAAAAACTGCAACGGAAAACGAATTACTGAAAAGAGATATTTTAAACATGAAAAAAGAAGCTTTAATGAGGGCTAATAATAATGGCACAGTATAAAATCCACCGATATCATACTATCCATACCAATTTAACTTTGTGGACACTTAATTACACTACATAGCATTTATGTAGGTACCTATCCATGTTTAATTAATTCTGTTTAATTGTAATTTGTAGATTCTATTGATTATGTACCTACCTACGCTATATTTTCCTATGTATCTGCATAAACTATAATCAAATTATTATACATTATACTTCTACATATATTACTTATTTGTTTTCATTTTTAGCCTTTTAGGGGAATAAAATATCAGATAGTTTAAGTTAGGTATACATGTATTTTATAGGACCATCTAAGCGGTAACTGTTACAACAAGGCGTGGAATACAAAGATTAACTGAAAAATAACTGTTGTACTCATATTGCCGTAGATAAACATAGGTATACTTTATTATTATCGAAAGTATTGTTCAATAATTCTCTGCCGAAAAATATTTCCAGCACCAATATGTGGTTGTTGAGGTAGTGGCTGGTCAGAATTAGCTCCGTTTACGTTGTTTACCTCAGCAAAAATATCAAATGGATCTCCTGCATCAATGCAGATATTATGCAAAACTACGCATGCGGTGATAACACTCATCGTTGTCGTACGCTTTAATTAGCGAATACGAGAATCGAGGCCAAGTATACTAAAACCTCTTTTCAAAATGCCAAAAGATTACTAAATAATAGAGCGAACTCTGCGGTGAGCCTTTGTTGTCGATTTCGTTAATTAAAAATATGTATTAAAAGGTATCGTCTGCATGCGTACCCAGTATCACCAAGAACTATTCCCGTTAATTCATTATGCTACAGTTTTTCCTTCAAAGCTGAATTATCGAAGATGCGTGAATCGTGCGTTGAGCCAGGCCATCGCGTAACAACACTTGTAAATTTATATTGATGGTCGCATGTCATCTGACAGTTCCATGAATAGTATCCTTTCCTATTAGTGAATAGTGCTGAGTCATTACCTCCAGGATTATGAATCCGGATATGGGTGCAATCAATAGCGCCAATAACTCCTGGAAATCTACACTGTTCATAGAAACCATCGCTGACTGCTTGTTTTGAATTTCCTTATGGCAATTTAATAAATTCTTCGCGTAGATGAGAAATCGCATTAGAGACTTCCTTTATTGTCTAACAAACCGTTGAGCGTTCCAAACCGCTAATATTGGAAAATACAGTATGAAATGAACCACAAGCAGAAAATCGCAATGCACATGTAACCTGTTGTGTAACATTTAATGATCGATTTCTGTTTGACTGTCTTTCCAAATCAGGTCTCAGGCGACCAATCAGATCTAGCGCCAAATACTTAGGTAATCTATAGCGTTGCTTGAATAATTCATTAAAACAGTAGTTAAAGGGATCTAATCTATCAAGAAATAATCTCAATAAATCTGCGTTCGCCTTCAAGATAATCATGTACGTCATTGATGACATTCATATCTTATAAAAATTATTTATCTAGTAAAAAACATTGTAAAAACGTCTTACATCTATGGAGATCTCTAAGTAAAAACATAGCCAATACCCTGTTTTATTCATTAAAGTATTTCCATACCCTGATTTTAGACTGAAGTCAACAATTTCGACACGACTTGCTTCGATCAGACTAGACTAGACTTGACAACCCTGATTTTAGACTAGACTTAAGCTTCGACCACCTAGAGTCTAATATGATAATAGTCTTGGCCAAAAGTTTAGCCCGCTTATAGAAAACAGTGTATTTTTCTAGGATTTTCAAAAATTGTTGCTTATTTTCGTTAAAATTAATTTATTTTACTGCTATTATTCTATAATTATATACATGTGGTCATTATATTTTATTTTTAAATATTGAGTAAATTTGTTGAATTGGAAAAAACGCTTTTTATAAGCGTGCAGCTAAACTTTTGGCCAAGACTGTAGTATTCAGGTAACAGTAAAAATGTAAGCATTAATTTGGGAAATTATTATGTTTCACCAAAACTAATTAAGATATGTTTTTAACGACAGCTCTCGAGAAACGAAGACATTATTTTTTAAATATGTTTGCTTTTGTTTATTCTTTATAGTATTAAATAACCTCACCACTAGTACATAATTAAACCGGAAATCACCCCTAATATAATGAATCAACGCGCAGCGTATCCTAGCTTACGTTTTATTACCCACATAAAATGTTCTGAATAGAAAATGGCAAGAGATCGCTTAGATAGTTAACACCAAATTTGTAAATAATTAATATCGTAACTCTTTAGAAGTGGAATATCCATTGTTCCTTGCATACTTCTTAGAGATATTACCTACCTCCCGTGTTATATTGCCAAACTGCCTACTCAATAATTCAGTAATAAGCTGAATAATACGACGTCATAACTTATGATATGCCCTTTTAGTGATTATACTAGGAGAAATAGGTTTGAGGTTGTTAAAAAGTTATTTTGGTACAGTAAAGATTTGAATAACAAAAATGTAGGAGAATACGAGAACAAATAAAAAAGTAAAGTTTCAAAATACCATTAAAATGTTACATACAATTTTGATAGTATTACTAAATATTATGAGTAACTCAGTTGGTATCAGCAACGATCGCTTTAATTTTTTTCAATCGGTAGGTACATTGAAATTGTATACGTGTATGTTACATAAACAAATTAATTTCACGGAATATTTTTGTGTTGCTTTATAGGTATTTTAAAGTTAAAATTTATAAATGTTTAAATATATATTTTACATAGTAAGCTATAACATTTTTATAAAATTATCATATTTCACTGTAAAAAGGTTATAAAACTCACGTTGGATAACTACAGTTCTTTATAATAAATATAAAAGTGATAATATGAGTAATATATATCTACATATATATCTACATATCTATGTTTCATAAAATGTATATTTAACTGTAAAATTATTAAAAAAAGATACAATATACTATAGTTTAGTATGAAACGAAATTTGAATTATTTGAGCAGTGGAATTAATTTTATAGAACCAAAGGAAAGTGGGAAACAATTGTAAGATAACATATATATTAGTGGAATATATTTTTTACCCACTTTTTATCCTATAGGCATAGTCAGAAAGAAATCGAAATAATACGAAAGTAATTAATTTAAGTATTTATTTTTTAACTTCTTTCCTGATTATGTTTATAGTGGACCAAAATAAAACAGAAAATATATATCACAATCAACATTTAATAAGTTGTAATTAAACATTAGTATATAATATAATTAGCTCTCAATAATAGATATAATATAAAAGCACTATATATCAAAATTATTAACAAATTATGTACACTTCTAAATGACTTAAACAAATATTTTAAATTATATACTAATTAATGAATCGGATTTTTGAGTTTCTGTGTTATGCTTTATTGTGGTTATGAACACATTAAATAAGATTATTTGTCTTAGGTACTACTTCAAATAGGTATTAAGTTAAAATGATAATAACCTTCCTCCATCTAAATGTCATTAAAGTAAATCAATACTGTTGTGATGTATAGATAGCCATATGTATGCTAGTCCGCTATTTTTTATTGCATTATAACTTAGCTAAATACATAAAATCACTCATGAACTTCTAATTATACTGTTGTCAATTTTTCAAAAGGCTTGTGCAGTTTTCATTTGTTCTGCTTCAAAGACTGTCAACTGAGACCGATTATAACAATTGAACGAAGTTAATGGACCCCAAAAGGTGTTAGCTGTACTGCCTAATTAGAGTACCAATTTGAGTACTTCATGCCCAATGTCAGTAAGCATATACATATGCATAAACTAATTGTACAGAAAGGTAATTGTTCTGTTCACGACCAACGTCATGGTATCGACAATTACAATTGAAAAAAGGACCACGGTAACAGTTTCAACTTAGTAAAAAAAGGGTATTCAGTTCTCTAATCTCCACTCTAAAGGTATTAATTATGTTTATAAGCTTTCACGCGATTGATCGTTAATTTATAACAGAGTCATCCACAGTATGTATATGCACATACGCACAAAAAAGATTACGATGTTAAAGAGACAATGCGTTTCCCTCATTTCTGAAAACGACCTTCCCGATGGTGTTGTGAAGGGGGATTAAGCCATTTAAACCACGAAAGAAACAATACTGCCCTCTTGTTTATAATATTTAAAGAGGTTTCAAACTATCTCCGTGTGCGCCAAACGGAAATTTACCTCCTTCTTATATATATATACTTGCATACGTTACTATCTGAAGTTTAACTTAACTTTATACCTATATCCAACTACTTTCCCGGTCAATAAAGGGGAAGTGGGTTTCTTACTACCACTCATAAAGTTAACATAATACCTCTGTAGTTTGTATATAATAAGTATGCATACATATACAGACGGATGAAACAGTTCTGTCGGGACGTAATACATTGAAAATTATTATATTATATACAAAATATATGCGTCTCTGTTAAAATAAAGCATTATAAATAATATAAACAAATATTATATTATACGTATCAAATATAGCAGACGCCGGATATAGACGCCAGAATAAATAACTCACCTTGACCACTGAAATGCTGGCTGAATATGTCCATTTCTTGGTCGCAATGCCTCTACACGTCTTTCGTCTGAACGTAAAGTACAAACAAGATACAATAGAAACCTTAAACCTCTTTTAGATGTCGACTTATAGAATTCTTTTTTATTATACATAGCTATATTTTGTGCTAGATCTGACAAATAACTTACTTGTTTTCTTCGCAGCATAACCAGTTTTTATGTGAAGGGAAACAAGTGAAGGCACTAAAATTTTCTCTTTGTCCATTCTGAAATCCAAAAAATCAAAATCCACTTATTATTACCTAGTGAAAAGAAATCATATAAACGATAAAAATAATGAAATATAAACAGTCAATGAAAGTTAATAATTATGTGAAATATAAAAACAAAAACAGTTCATGGAAAAGAGATATATTTTGAAATTCTATATTATACTTTAAAGCCTTTTCATTACTCTCGTGTATGTGTATTTTTAATAAAACTAAAATATTTAGTTAAGAGATAAGTAATAATCTACTGTTACCATTTTGTTTTTAAAATGCGATTACAAAATGTGTAAAAAAATATTCCTTAAAATACTTTAATTATGTGTTAAAACAAATTTTGAAAATAATAATGTTTTTAGTGTTAGGAAAAGACTATACATAGTCAATAGCATATCTACATTGTATTTACAAACATGTGTATATGTTACAGCCTGCTTACTGAACACTTCGACATGAAAAAAGCAATATTTTGCTCCTTTAAATTAAAACCTAAATATACATACTATATTAATATATATATTTTTTAATTCCATTACAAACAGCTCTAATTTCATATTTAGATTTGAATATAACTAAGCTAAGCAAATGCGCAATATATTAGCACGACATTACTGTACATTAAGCTAGCATATTATATTTGCTGTATTTTTGAGCAAAAAATAAATTATAACAATTAATTTGAAATTAGAAAAGCAGAAAATGAATTGTACCTTTTAATATTCTGTCAAAGTGTAAGTTAAGGGCACTCTAAAGGCATCATACAAATGCAATTTTAAAATGTGAGCATATGTGTTGGATGCTTATATACATATATTTTTTGTATTTTCTAAGGAGAATATATTCAAGTGAATTGTAAAAATAGTATAGCATTTTTTATAAAAAATAAATATTCAATCAATTTTCTAAGTAACGTTTAAGATTATCTTGCAAATGAAACATTTTAGTGTCGAAAAATATAAGGAATCTATCAGAAATGATTAAATCGTGATGAATTTATAAAAAATACATGTCTCAAAGCATCTATATAAATATTAGTTAAGCAATTTTATTTTTACACAAACTCCATGATACTGGATAATTTAAGAAAACTAATTGTAGAAGCATTAAGTGTTAGCAATTTTTTTTAAATATACTAATATTTACAACCATTTGGCAACACATAAATTTATATATATATAGATAATAGCCTTTTCAAGGAGTTTTCATCAATGCAAAGTTAGCTAATTTTTCCCATTATTTGAATATTCTGGTATGGCTAACTCATAATACCAATGGAGTAAAATGGCTGTCTCTAATTAAATTTGATGCAGGAGTACTGTAATGTTAAATAAAAATAAATTTAAAATAAATTGTTCAGCCTTATTTAATAATGAATATTAATTAAAATCAGCAACCACTATTTTTGATGCAAATAATTATACTCGTATTACACATTGTGGTAGAGGTTAAGCCCCTGATTGCAAATGTGCTTATAATTATATCACAATAAAACAGCTTTAAAGGAGCCAAACTGAATAACAATGTTGACTATATGTATCTAAAAAATCTAACAATTCATCACACAACAATTAGTAATCATCCATTCGAGCAGTACCTATCAGATAGAAGGATAATGTTATTTATTTATTGGTAATATATATTTTGGAAGAGTTTTAAGTTGAAATAGTTGTTATGTACACAATATAGACACAAAAAATTATAATAAATTGTATAAGTAGTTCATATATATATGTACGTTTGAAGGATTCATTTAATATTGAAGTCCAAAAATCAACATAATATATTATTTAAAATGTCAAAAACTAAGTTTTAATGGTTTCTATAGTAATTGTGACAAAATGTTACACTATTCAAAAATAAAAAGTGGTTATACTTTATTTTTTGACACTTTGCAAATAGTGTTAAACCATATTTCATGATTCTTAAGACAATTATTAAATGATAAGATTATTTACAACTTTACACATAAATTTATAAAACAAAACGTTTTTAAATTAATAATATAATATTAAATTACTCTACAAATATCAGAATATTCAACAAACTATGCATTAGTTGTTTAAAAAAGAAGAAGATAATGGTCTAAAAATTTTTTTTAATAAAATTGTAAATTACAATTATATTATTCGGAATAGCGATTATTAAATCAACCTATAATTGTAAAAATAAATCATTTATTAAATATGTTTCACGTAGTAAAAAAATAATTTTATTTAAAAATTCAAATAGAAATTGTAATGGTTTCTAAAAATGTCATGAAATAATGACATTAAATCATTAATTTGACATTTTAATTATCAAAATAATATAAATAACTTTTAAATTATACAATGAAACTCATGTAATATATAAATGCTTAACACATAGACACTGTCAATAAGAATGTTTAATGTCCCGTTTATTTGCCTATAATTGTCCATATAAATAAAAACCTTCAAATTTTGTTTAATGAAGTATACTTTTCTGGTCTCAATATAAAGATTAAATAAAATGTATAACACAAAAGTAAGTAATAATGTCTATGTATGTATGTATAAATAGTAAAATGGCTAACATATAATTTGTGTTAATAACTTTGGATAAATAACAGTTCTGAAAGCAGTCAATAAAAATACTCAAGTAAAATTGAACGTGAATAGATATTTAAATATCATTCTTATTTGCTTGAAATGGTGAAAAATTTAAAAATAAATATCAACTTTGACATAAAACTAAAAATATATATAAAAAAATAGAGTGCAATTGCCAAGAAAAAATATTTTTTGCAGATGTTACTCGTATAACTTTATGCAGTTTAAAACAAAATTGAGTAATATATTGATTATTTTAGCTTCTAATAAATAAATAAAAAGATTTTATTAATGCAATATGAATAGCTAGTATAGGTTTATATCTAATTATGTATTCAGCTTTGAATAAGAATTCTTATGTATTATGAAATTGATATATATTGATAATTTTATTATACAAAAATAATCTTTATAGTATTATTATATATTATATTATAATTTGTACATATATTTTATTTCATACTAAGCTGGATAGTATTTAAATATCACTCTGTTTTTAATATACAATAAATTACATATTTTTAAATATTTTGTTGTGTTAATATTTATTATTATAAACATATTTTAATTAACTATTTATATATAAAAATGGTATAAAAAAATACATAGGGCTCAATAAGTAATGGTAAATTTCGAAATAATTTTAATTTAGAGGTACATATGAGTAAATATTTAATATTAAGTTTAATAGTTCCAATGAATATTTATATTACATTAGTATAACATTATACAACATGAGACGAAATTATTATTTATAGTAATAAAAATACTGAAAATAATAGAATATGTGGTTAGATACCAATAAGGAATCTGATAGATGATAGATAGATAAATATACTTTGATTTAGATAATATGCTATCTTATATTAAATTTAATATGAATTCT
>JAYRBW010138579.1:0-15310 GCA_036023295.1 Invenusta paracnida
GATGTCTTTCACTCCAGGTCATCACGAGAGCACGCCATCTTTCTCTGTCCAGGTTGCGAGTCCCCACCCCAAGATCTGATGTCTCTCACTCCAGGTCATCACGAGAGCACGCCATCTTTCTCTGTCCAGGTTGCGAGCCCCCACCCCAAGATCTGATGTCTTTCACTCCAGGTCATCACGAGAGCACGCCATCTTTCTCTGTCCAGGTTGCGAGTCCCCACCCCAAGATCTAATGTCTTTGTTCCACGAAAGCATTGGCCTGCCACGTTTTTGTTTGTGGTCTATTTTTGCCTGGATGATCCTCTTTTCCATTCCTCCTTTCCTAATCAGATGACCAAAGAGATGCATTTTTCTGTTGGTGATCTCTTTGTGTCTATTTGATCCAAAACTCAATGGTTTATTCGTCTTTCCATCCATGATATCCTCATCAGTCGACGATAGCGCCACATCTCAAAACATTCTGATCTCTTGATCGATCATTTGTCATTGCCCAGGTTTCAGAGCATATACAATGAATGCAACTGTAAAACATATTGCATATAGTCAATTAGCCGTAGTTTGAGTTTGAGATTTATTTTGCTTCTCCATAGTTAGTGGAAACCACAGTTTCTGTATTGCATTTCTTGCCATTGCAAGCCTTCATTTGGTCTCTTCTGAAGAGCTACCTTTGGTGTTGATGAGTGATCAGAGATATTATAAAAATTCTCAAACTTGTTCTATACGCTGGCCATCCAGCATGAAATCCTTTTTATTTGTCCTGTTCTTGTCAATTGCCATTATCTTGGTTTTCTTTGTATTAAGTAAGAGACCCTTATTCTTAGAAAAGAGAGTATTATATAATATCATAAAAGGCTGCTTTTATAGCACGTTTTAACGTTTATTATTCGGAAGATTTAGCTACTATATATCTACTACTTTAAGTAGTCGTGTTTATTTAATTTTAAATTTGTATTTTGCAACTTTGTTCGGTTATTGATGTCCTTTTAAAAGTATAACTACCCGTTTAAATTTGTTAATTATTTTTTAAAGTTGGAGCTAAGACTGTAGAGTTATTTGTGTCATTTTTCAATCGCTGATAACTACAAGTTAGATATTTTATTAGAATTTCACACAGCAAAAAATACTTACAACCTGCAACATTACATGCTTAATACACTCCACAACACTTCAGACAATTCTGGAAAACGAAAACTGGACCGAACGCGCCGAATTGATGCTACAAAATGCACAAATCCTGGATTGTCGAGCCTTCGTGACTCCTGAGGACATCTCTGGGGGCAATGCAAAGCTGAACTTGGCCTTTGTGGCCAACCTGTTCAACCGCTATCCCGGCTTGGATCTCTATGGCAACGGACTCGATGGCGGAGGTCATGCGGTTGAAGAGGCCGACATTCTGATTGGCGAATCACCGGAGGAGAAAGGTGAGAACGAGCTGACCAATGCTGTTAGTGGGTCGGAACGAGCTGGCCAATGCTGTTAGTGGGTCGGAACGAGCTGGCCAATGCTGTTAATGAGTTGGAACGAGCTGGCCAATGCTGTTAGTGGGTC
The DNA here is from genome assembly GCA_036023295.1 of Invenusta paracnida. Taxonomy (NCBI): domain Eukaryota; kingdom Metazoa; phylum Platyhelminthes; order Proseriata; family Coelogynoporidae; genus Invenusta; species Invenusta paracnida. Next base: position 1,549 of record JAYRBW010138579.1, read on the forward strand.
GTAACGAGTTGGCCAATGCTGTTAGTGGGTCGTAACGAGCTGGCCAATGCTGTTAGTGGGTCGTAACGAGCTGGCCAATGCTGTTAATGAGTCGGAACGAGCTGGCCAATGAGCTGTTAGTGGGTCGGAACGAGCTTGCCAATGAGCTGTTAGTGGGTCGGAACGAGCTGGCCAATGCTGTTAGTCTGTCGGAACGAGCTGGCCAATGCTGTTAATGGGTTGGAACGAGCTGGCCAATGCTGTTAGTGGGTCGGAACGAGCTGGTCAATGAACTATTAGTGGGTCGGAACGAGCTGGCCAATGAGCTGTTAGTGGGTCGGAACGAGCTGGCCAATGAGCTGTTAGTGGGTCAGAACGAACTGGCCAATGAACTGTTAGTGGGTCGAAACGAGCTGGCCAATGAGCTGTTAGTGGGTCAGAACGAGCTGGCCAATGAGCTGTTAGTGGGTCAGAACTAGCTGACCAATGCTGTTAGGGGGTCGGAACGAGCTGGCCAATGAACTGTTAGGGGGTCGGAACGAGCTGGCCAATGAACTGTTAGTGGGTTGGATTAAACTGAATTTGCAACACTGTTAACCACACCGCAAAACTATATTTTAATCAATCACATACATATCTAGGAGTTTTTTATTAGTCTTTTGAGGTATATCGTGGTGTTTTTAAAAATTGATTATTTAAGGTTGTTTGCTTAATCAGAGATAAAAGGTACTCATATTTGTTATTTAATTTCAATAAAATTCTCAAAATGTAATATGTAAATTATTTCAAATGTAATACAAGAATACCTACCTGTACTTTTATTATGTAATAATTGTAAACAATGAAAAACAGATAAACTTTGCATTTATAAATTCGTTCTTTGCATCTTTGCATATTTAATAATTTGAAACAAATTTGTCTGTATTGTGAAAAATACTTTTAAATCTGTAACACTAACGGAAGAAAGGGCTTAAAAGAATATATTTGGCTGTCCAGAAAGTGTTGATAAACGAGATAGAACATAATATTTGTTACTTTTGTAGTGCATGTAATCCCTATTATATTCATCAATAATCATTTCTCTTTATAACAATTCAAAGCAGAAAAGTGTTTTGTGTCTGTATATATACCAGGTTTGGCGTAGCATGGGTGTGCCTTTACATTGTCTTACATACATACAGAATATACACAAGTCCGCTTACCGGACTTAATTCAGTTCCTAATTCAGTTTTGTTCCATGCACTATTTGTTTGCCTATATTATCCAGTATAGAGAAGGAAAATAAGTTTAGCTTGTTATTATTACCTACTAGTCTGATTTCTGGGTGGAGGCTGCGGGAATTTGCTTTTCCCATTTTTCTTAACTTACATTAAAATCCTCTCCGTCTGTTCCTAATACATTCGACTAAGTGGCAGATAGACACGTTATAGAGAGATGGATATGGAAAAGTTTTCTGTCTATAATGAACATGTCTCTTCACTACGGATATTTGCTTACTTTCATGCATGTACCTGTTACATATGTAATTAATGAGATAATAAAGAGATATTTGTACATCCACATTTTGTCATCTTCTAATTGTAAAAGTAAAATATGTTTTTTTATTTTTATATTATGCTATAAATTCTTTATATACTATGGAAACAAGATATTAAATTGTATAGAAATATGCACTGCCTATATGTACACCCTACTCATGACTTAATAAGCCTGCTCAATAGACTGAATTGTATTTTGTTAAAATAATGTTTCGTCTGCTATATATAAAATCAATTTGATTCTCTTTTGTAGCAAATCCGACTTATATAGGGCGTATGCGAATTGAATTTCTTCTATAAGCATTACTAATGCGCACAGGAATGATATTCATTATCGATGTATTCATGTTGAAAAATATAATATATATAATATATACTCTTCTTATGGAAAGAAATGTAAAATTACGTATAGGCCTTCATTACACAAATTTGTATTCTATATTTAAGGTCAATTCTTTAACCTTACTGTTTTTTATAAGGTGACTATTTTTTAACAAAAAATTGTTTATATATATCGATTGTTGTACTCATTATTGAAATCATTGTTTATGTATTTATTATCAAATATCAAGCGATGTGTAACGATGCAATGTTTGCCCGAGAGTGTTATCTATGTTTTGACCTTATTAAGATAAACGCGAAACTCTCTATCACCACGTTTAACTATAAATAAGAAGATTTAAACAATTGCATATTCGTATGCAGAACCACACTATAACCGTCAATAATAAGTTGTGCTTTGATATTGTTTATTTTAGCACAACTTATAATCATATTTTATTATATAAATGTACTCTTTTCCTCAGAATTCCGGACGCAAAATTGTACGTTTAGTATCTCGCTTCTCGATATTTAATTATTATATTTATTTATTTAATATTCTATCAATTACATTTTGATTGCAGTCTTTTTATCAAATTCTGTCCGAGTTTCGTCTCATTCAATTGGTATGTCATGCTGGACATGTCATGACGCAATTTTTTTTTTCTGTTTCGATTAAAAAAGTGCATATTTTCAAGGTAAGATATACTATTAAGAAGTACTATATAACTTGAGTTGCAAAATGAACAAATACGAGGTGATGCTAATTGGCTTGCGTAACGGATGTATTTACTAAAGGTTTCCTTATTGAGGTAAATATAAAATATTAAATTATAAAAAATAAGCAATTTTACTTGTGAGAATAGAAATTAAAAACCAAAATTAAATTCAAAACCGGAAACTTTTTATTATAGCTTTTTATTTCTATAAAATATTGAACCACCACCAAGAAAATTAAAAAATCGAAGGCCGTCGTGGCATGCCCACCTACCATACTACTCAAATGTACTCCAAACTCAGTGTACTCGAAATGTTTTAAGCACTCAAAAATTCCAGACTCGCGCACGTACATTGGGCTAATTATTTATTCGATAATGACAAGCGGTGTCGCCTCTTTCAACACTTATATCTCCGCTACCTTTAATCGCTTCTCTTCGCCGCTTCAGTCTACCGGAACTGGATCAACTCAATGGGTGTGACCCGGCGAGTCCACTACCTCTTCTCGGATCTGCAGGAGGGCCGAGTCATCTTCCACCTCTTTGATCTCATCCAGCCCGGCTGTGTCAACTGGGGCCGTGTCCACTCCGCCTTCTCGCCACTGAAACGCAATTTTGAGGAGTTAGGTAGCAACACTTCCTCCAACTGTTACAATTTAATTACTATATTACTTCACTTTTAATTTTAATTAAATTTCGGTTTCGCTAATTTGTATTTAGTCGTATATATTGAATAATATTTTAAATGATTGCAATGTATTTAGAGATTGAAGTTAATGAAATAGGAATATTTTGACTTTATTAATGTGTGCGTCAAGTGTTTCAAGGTAGCAGTTCTATTCAATTATCCGCATGACACCTCCAAAAATATATTTTCTTAATGTGATATTTATTTCGTACAGCAAGGTATGATAATTAAGGATTAAAGTTATTCCTTGACTGAGTAATATCAGTATACGGCAACTAGCGGGTACAAAGATGATGATATTTTTAATATAGGTGTGAGTATATTTCAAAGACATTTTTTAAACTTACCTACATGCTAGGTGCCCAGCAAAAAATCGCACATTTCTAATGATACGCTGGTTAATAATCAAGAAATTCTAGTTATCAAGTGATAATTATTACTCGTGATTACTAAACTCTGATTAGTTCATGATGTGCATCATTCAGTTATATGTATTATTTATATATTCAACGGGAAGTAAGTGCCATTTTCAAGGTGGAGCATCCAATGTGGGCTATCAGTATAATGCTGTAAAATTCGATCACAGTATTTGAACGCAATTCGATGATGTGATATCAAAATTTAAAAGAAAAGGAGACCAACTAATGGTGCGAAGAAATGAAAATTTGGTTCCGGTACATCATCAAAATTGGATTTTCCATTCAAAAGAAGTGTAGTTGATACGACGGTTGCCCCAGAGCACTCAACCAAGAGAAGCCATTCCAGTCAAAGACCGATATCATGCCAACTGGAAATATCAAAGAGCTCTGTGTATGACATTCTAAAGAAATCCAACTCAAGATTCTATGCCAATTTTTGACTACTGCACATCAAGAATATTGATATTTCAAATTTTGATGATGTACCGGAACCAAACTTGCATTTCTTTGCACCTTCGAATATACTTTTCTTTTCAATTTTTATAGCACGCCACCGAATTGCTAAAATAGGTAAAATTTTACAGCATTTCTGATAGTTCCACGTTGGATGCTTGACCTTTAAAATGACAATTACTTCTCGTGAATGTAACTTAACTTTGGCATATTTTGAAAATGTTGTTGAACTGAAGCAGTGTATATGAATGTGAAAACTGACTGATGTAAATCATAAACTTACACGAATTTAGTATTCACGAACAAATCTGAGTTTAATAATTATGCTTCTATCTTGTGATAATTATTACTTGATAACTAGAATTATTGATTATTAACAATTGTGTCATTAAAAATTTGATTTTTTTTACTGGGCATCCTATAGCCAACCAATTAGTAAACCCAATATTTTTTAAATAGTAATATTTTACAGTGTATTTTAATTATACTACTTATTACGTTAAATAGTAGTAGAAAATTTCACAGATAATGTTTTGTTTCAATAAGTCAATAAAAATTTCAATAAAAATTCCTTTTATTTTGTCATATTTTAAATTTTATTTTTGCACCAGTACATATTCAATAACGTATCTGTTTGGTAACAGAGAACTGGAACTACGTGATTGAGTTGGGCCATCAATCAGGCTTCAGTCTGGTGGGTATTGGGGGCACGGACCTTCGGGATGGCTGTCCAACACTTACTCTGGCTCTCGTCTGGCAGCTTATGCGTGCCTACAACCTGGCTGTCCTCACCCGATTGGGCGGCGCTGGAGGAGGAGATCGACCAATCGCTGAGCCAGAGATTGTGGCCTGGGCTAACCAGCGTCTTGCAGAACTAGGAGGTGGAAGAGGGCCTAACACTCGACGAGATACTAAAAGGGATAAAGTAACTGGAAATGCTACCGCTTCGTTTACTGGTTTTCAAGATCCGGGGCTCAGTGATGGTATTATCATCATCCGACTGATTGACGCAATCAAACCTGGAACAGTGGATAAGCGTCTCTTACGCGTCAATTGTGAAACATCTCAGGTGAGGGAGTTATGCTATTTATTTATCTAATATTTCGTATCTCTAATATGGTGTTCTGCTGTATTGTTAGTGTTCTTTTGAGAATATTCAAATTCAAATTGATTATTCATTTCTGTTTTTAAAGGTATTTTTAGTTTTTCTGTTCCTATTTTTCATAAATTGTGCTGGCATTTCATCCATATGGGAATAGTTTTCTTTAAATTTGTCAACTTTTGGAAAAGTATATTTTGGGCAATATATTATTATTATTCACTTGAACTCTGTTTATCTCAATACACTTATTCTTTTATTGTTAGCATCCTCGCGATCTATTTGTAGGAATTGTTACTTTTGATGGCAACAGACTATTCACTTAATCTGTAATCTCCATTGTAAAAAAAAGTCAACACTAGAAATAATGTTTTGCTTCTGCGTGTTGGACTAAATTGTTAATGATGTGCCAATTCGGTAAATCTCAAAATTGTTATTTGATTATGTTTTAGCTATAGTATTATTATATTTACCAAGTAATGTAATGGAGTTCTAATGTATATTTCAATTTCAGTTTACTTTACTGGTATGAAAGCAGTTTAGTTAGTTTGTAGTATAATTTGTTTAGATGTTTGTTGTTTTAATTCTAAAATTAGATAAATAATAATTTTATTCGACCAGTTTGTTAGATGTTATATCAAATCAAGCGTTTTCATGTAATCTCATTGTACACAAATACTCACTGAAGCTTGTAAATTATTACAAGGAAAATTAATTAGTAACTTTGCATATTTTTATACGTCTATTACATATTTTTACATAAAAGTACAATCTGATTGTACGAATAACACATTTTTTATTCATGATAATTTATAAAATTTATTAATATTAATGAAAATAAAATAAAATTTAAAAAATCGGTTTTAAACATTTACATATATTCATTTTGTGACACCATAATTGAAAAAATTGTGTATGTAATCAATTTCAAATTGTAATATATAAAACACATGTTGTTGCATTTTTTATTACAGCGCTTCTAATTTGAAGTCAAATGTTTGGGGATTAATAATCATTTTGTTATATTTATTATCTATCTTTCCATAAACTATTAATTTTACTAATCTAAACACCTATACCACACTTTTGCAATACAACTTTCTCATTTATAGATATATATAGTACGGTGGTAACACTTAACCTACAATAACGCCAGCATTTTTTACATAAATAATATGAAATATTCTCTTTCAATCTAAAGTTAAAATCGAAATGCCATTTGTTTCTTGATTGAATATAATTAAGCAAATTTTAATAGAAAATAATTACTCATATTATTGACTTAATTTCCTCAATTTTAGTTAATTGTTATAGCTGTTTAATATTTCCTTATGAAGCAACATTAATTTACCACCAACAATTAGAGGTATTTACTTTAAAAAGTATTTGATGGTTTAATCATAGATATTTGTTTTACTTTATATACATAGATTGACTATCTTAAAAAATGACGTAACAATTTGAAAAAATAAGATTGTGATCAAAAATAAAGATCCTTTTTAGATGTTTAATTACCGCTATAAAAAGATTGATACAAAAAGCTACACTGATATACTTTTAAATACATGTTTTCAATAATAATGTGTAAAGAAGTTAGCATATACTTCATGTACAATTTGAAGAAGTAAATTTGTGGTCAAAAATATAGATCCTTAATAAATTATTAATTACTACGATATAAATGACTAGTAAAAATTGATAGTAGCATATTTTTTAATATATTTTTTTCTATTAATATATAAATGAGTTGGCATATATTTAATTTTTTAATTAATATATGTTGACCACAAGTTCAAGATGTACAGCATTTTCAATGGAAATATTTTAGATTGCCATTCTACGTATATATTGATTAATTTCTATGGGTTTAATGTTGGTTCATTGGTCAATTTTTTTGTGTCGTGTTTGGGCCTGCTCTACTTGTATCCACATATAGTTATAAGAAGTTATATAGAGATAAAACTAGCTAATTATGTCTCCTGCAATTTTCATACACAATCAGGGACATCTCACTGACGTAATTACGGAATGCAAAGGTAGAAAATTACTCACGTTGACTATTAATACACACAGATTGATCTCTTATAGATTTTCTGTGCATATCGCATTGTAAATGATCGACAGTTGCGTAGAAAAAGCTTGTATTTTAATAAGTGTATTATAGTTTGCATTGAATGTCCTACTGGCTTGTTCTGTACTTATGTAGGTATATCTCTCTCTCTCTTCCGACAGGATAGACTCACCAACGCCAAATATGCGATATCAATGGCGAGAAAGATTGGCGCCAGAGTCTATGCCTCCCCTGATGACATTGTCCAGTTGAGGGGAAAGATGCTTATGACCCTCTTTGCGGCTCTTATGGTTGTTGATCAAGAGAAAACGGGATGAGGGCTCACTAACGGAAATGTTGAAATACTGTTGTTTTGATTGGTAATATTTATTGCAAACGAGGATGATCTCGTGACCAGTGTAATGTATGTATATTGTTTAATTACAATACTCTCATGAATGTTATTATATTTCTCTATAAACTTCGCCATGCATATACACATGATTTGAACGTCTGATATTGAAACATAATTTCTTATTTAAATATTTCATGATATATAAATGAGTTTTATACTGCGCAGCAGTTGATTCAATATTGTAATTCATATAAGTAAGAAAATAAAGCATGTAAACATCAAATAATAATAACATATAGTATTAAGGCTACACGAGGAGAAGGTTAACCTAAAAAATGCATATTGCTGCACAGAGCAAACCACCGATTTTTAAAAAATTAACAAAAGAAGTATTTATAGTACAATCTAAATTAATAATTGTTTTGTACTTTTATCTAACTTTATAACGTAATCTAACAAACGAATCCATTTTCATACGAATTTCTACCTTTATTTTTAATTTACGTTTACTTCTATTAGTAGTAAATGTTTAATGTTATTATTTTTTATATTTTAATATAAATATAGATATGGCCCAATAATTATAATTCATATTTGTAATTATATTTTAAAAGATTTTGTTCGAAATATAGAAATACGAGTATAACAATGTGTCGAATGTTTAACTTACATTTATTTTTATTTGAATATTTAAGATACATCATTTGTTTGTATTATGAAAAACATAAACAATTATTGATTAAATTATAATTAAGCATTATACAAATAATAATTCTAAAAGCTTTAATAATTTGAACAGAAAAAGGCATAATTTATTTTATGCAGACAATTTAAAATTATTTATTTTTAACAATTTATTGGTTATATATGCACTACTTATCAAGTAGTATAAATATAAATTGCATTTTCCTTGGTATATAAAGTGCCATTCGTAATATATAATTCCAAATTAATGTAGTATTCTTATAATGTGTAGTTTGTTTCATTCTAAGCAAGATGATTATCGAAAATGATATGCAGCATTTCCTATCCTTTGTACCAATCGTATGATATGGTTTACGAAAAGGTTTGTTAAAAATAGGTACTTATTTTTCAATATATCCATTCTCTATTTGCATTTCTCTCAACATTACACAAAAAGATATATTTATGTATTTATTTTAATCATCTGCCAATTTATTCTTTAATAACCATTTTCTTTCATTGCACAATATTATTTTGTCTCAATTATATATTTTTCTTTTTTCATTTCCTGTTATTTTGTTCGTCAAAATTGTTTGATGTATTCTCCAAACCAACCTAACTATCATTACACTATTACAATTAATATTATTATACAAATAAATATCTACCTGTTATCTAATTTTTCATGCAATTTTATTATCGGTCATACATACACAAGATACCTATTTACTCGTGTATATGTGATATTAACTTTTGTAATTATCAAAATAAAATTATTTTTCAATTATACGAGTATGTTATTTTAATAAATTACAAATTAAGTAGTTTTCGTGTTTGCCTATTAAAAAAATCCTGATATTTGATCTAAAAATATGTTTAGTGACGTTAATTATTTTAAAGATTAAATGGATAACACTATAAGTAATTTTTAATGAAACTAAAAAATTCATTCTGTGTATAAACAGATTTCTCGTATTTATTAGATTTCATATTTAAAGCTGCATTAAAAAATTACAAATATTAATGCTATTTGCGTATATATACAAAATAATTTCTCCAGATCTGTTTTCAATTCGTCAATAACATTTATGTATACAAAACAAGAAGTTGTGAAATATTATCATAATATCGGGTGTCGTATTTCTTATAATAAACGCCCTCCTAAAAATGTGGAACCCTTAATGAATGCCGGACCTCCAATAAACGCCTTCGCTAAACTGAAATCGGATTTCGAATTTAAATTTCTACGGCTACCGATATGAAATATATTTGTTTTGCTTTATTCCTACACAATTTTGTGTTTTCATATTTATAATTGATGGGCGATAGATAAGGTTGAATAGTAAATAAAAGAATAGATAGTATCTAGGTAGTTTAATAAAAATGAAATAAACGCCTCCCTAAAAATTGATAAACGTTAATAAACGCCTCCCTAAAAATCGATAAACGTTAATAAACGCCTGCCTAAAAATCGATAAACGTTAATAAACGCCTCCCTAAAAATTAATAAACGTTAATTAACGCCAGGGCGTTTATTATAGAAGAAATATGGTAATATGTTTGCAATGATACGGTAATTGTATTAATAATTTGTTTATTGTTGTTTCTAAATATTAAGAATGTTTATATATTATAAAGTGATTTTTGTAAATTGAGCAGCTCAATTCTGTTATGCTGAATGATTGATGAATAAAATTGTCTTTTCTTTACTGCAATTTTTATGAATTCAGCTTTTACAAAAACTTCAAAACATTTTTTTTAAAACTTGATGATGTTATTTGACTGAGCTGTATAAATATGCTTATAGAGTATTCGTATTAGAAACAGGACATGCTTCAAAATATGTATTATTGTAGCTTATATCAATTTGAAAGCATTTTATCCGACGTATATTTATTGAAGCAGGAATTAAAATTTTATTCATAAAAAGAAAGGTATTAAAATTATTTCATGTTTTCCATATTTATATTATAGTACAACGACTGAGATAGAAATTGTAAAGTATATTTGCAAAAGCCACTATTATATATATATATATATTACATGTATTACCAGATTCGTGTATAATGTTTTATTTAAAACTTCTAAACAATACTTTGACGTTTTCTAATTCAATCGCTGTGTTTTATACATTTATGTATATATATAATGTATTCTATTGTGTAGTAAATATACCAATTCAATCTTCGAAAAACAATTTCAGTCATAACTATACTAAAACTTCATAACTACAAAATATTGCAAATATGATACATACAGATACCTATGAGGGGGTGTTTGTACGTTAAAGATGTATTATATAGCAACAGAGGTTTAATGAAGATAGGAAGAATTTGGTTGAAGAGTATAGAACAATTTTATATAAAGTTGCCTCAGGCTAAATCCAATAAATCCTCATACTTTTCTACCAAAAAAAATCAAATAACATTCTTTCAAAAAATTCAATATAATATTACCATCGACTGAATATTTCCAATATTTTAATGAAAAAAATAAACGTTCGCTTTTATAAATATGTAATATAATGCATATTATATATGCTTTATACATTATTAGGGTATCCTCGTACTAAGATCAACAATGCATACTCGTATAGATTAGGCAAGCGATTGCTAAAAAGATTGATAATTGCTCTATTCTTTGGTCAGCACCATAGTAAATTCTCCATTTTATTAATAATTATTATTCAGTCGTCTATTTTTTAGGTTCATAAATATAATCAGGTATAAATAATGAATGATGTGTAGCTACATATAGTGAAATAAATTAAATACATTGACATTATATTTTAAAATAGAAATATAAAGTATAATACTAATTATTAATTACTTCTAAACATATCAATTTTATTAAACTTGGTTTATATTAAAAATAAAGTTCACATTAATGATTTCTTACCTTGAGGTTATCATTACAAACCATTCAGTGTTACTTGTTCTATTTATCTACTATATATGTATATATTATACACACACATATATATGTATATGAGATTATATATACAAACCATTATATAATAAAAGAATTGACAAGAACAAATATTCGTGCAATTTGTAAAGTTGATAGTTACATAAATTTAAACTATTTCAAACCAAAAATTATACGAAAGGAATATAAGAGAAAATACAAGTTCAATGTGAACGCTATACATTGTAATGTTCATCATAAATATCTCGTCGTCGTCTAAAACCTACGCGAAATCTATATATTTTAATTGTTTTCATAACAACTCTTTTCCATTTGAAAACTGCATAAATGTACAGAGAAACAGAGCAATTTATATTATGTACATCTACTAACGGTTAACATAAAACTTTCACAGAGATAATTTATGAGTAAATAAATTGTTTGGATTATGACCATTAAAATATTCTCATATGAGCAAAATACATAAATAAATGCATATTCCAATATTTTTTGAAATGAAGAAGTCTATAGAATAATTTTTTGGTTTTATTAATTTATCAACAAGCTTGTTAAATAATTTAAGTTGATAACGCCTAACAGCTGTCATTTGTGGAAATGCATTTGGTCAGTATTGGTATCTAGATTATATGTGTACATATACATTCATTTAGTCTGTCCAGTATAACACGTCAAAACTTGACAGTAAACGACATGAATACATTGATACACTTTACCTCTAATAAGCTTCTCCGGAACAGGGAACTTATACGAGCAGCAAAACTTGTCTAATTGTCATTAATTGTCACTGATTGATTTGGGGAAGGCTATAAGGGCATAGTTGAGCTCCAATTTTGATTCTCTTTTACATGAAGAAGCAATATATATATATATATATATAATATGTGTATATTATGCCTTGGAATAATAGACATAGTATAACTGTAGGTATAGCACGTATATTGGTCATTCATCAGTCGAAGCTACGAAAATGTCCCCGATTGCATGTTATACATGGTCGATGTAGCCGGGAGTATATTACAAAACCGTGTAGTTAGCCATTCCAATATGCCAGATAAACAGTGTTAAGTCCGTGGGGTGCTGACTTTGAAGGTGCGAAAGGGGCGGACTGTATATAGGGGGGGGGGGAGCATTCTAGCGACCGTTTAATGAAAAAGCGAAGAACATGCTTGTGCATGTTGCATGTGCATGTATATTCATGTAGGTATATTATATACTGCCCAGTCTTCAAATAATAATCAACATTTTGCATGGATACACTGTAGCGGACATATGATTGTAGATATGCTTTTTTGAAACAGCAGGGCACTTGTACATGTAATACATATATGACAGTCGGGTATAGTATTCGGAGGACTGCCTATAAGGTGGAAGGTGGAAGATAAATATCATATATTAACGACAGTCATAATTCAATGTACATTGGATGGAAGAAAACATGTGTTCTTATGCCGTAGATTGAAGGAAAGATCTAGATAAATGACGGAAACCCATTAAAGAGTAAGTAAAGGGAATGCAAACCTGTTAGCAAAACATTCTCTGGCAAATATTATATTGCCCGTTTGGTCAACCCCTTTCAACGCATATTAAAGTAAACTGGTCCCACTCTTTTTTACGTATAATATAATAGATGAGGCAGTAAAAAATCGGAAGTATAATATAAAATAAACATTAGACCATGTTTTCTATATAGGTGTTGAAGATCATCTACAAGAAAAATACATATTAATCACAAAATCTTGTGTTGTATCTTTTTTTTATGAATATGAATATTATTTTTATTGCAATATTACGCTTTTATGGAAGATAAACTTTAAGGACTTAACAGAATATAGTAACCTTTGGAGGACACATAAAATGCTGAACATTTCAAACAACAACGTTTACCTAGATATTTATTTATTTATTTATATTTAGTATTAAATAGTAATATACGTTCTTTAATAGTAAATGTTTATGAATATTGAAAAATGTTTAATTTCATATCCATAAGCACATTTCTTCATTTTAATGATAATAAATATCATTTGTTTTCAATGTGCCTAAACACTTTGTTGTAAATTAGCTCATAACATTAAAACTCCCCCCGCTACCCGGGCTATTTGACGCACTCAGAAACCGGGGGGGGGGGAGGGGCCGAATATCCCCTATATAATTTGCCTGCCTGTTAAGATAAAGCTTTAAAATTTGGTATGTAGGTGAACCAACGTGCTTTAGACTTGTTCCCGTTAAAACAATAATAATAATGTGAAATATAAAAATGTTGTCTAAGTAGAAAATTCAAAAAATGTAATCATTAAAATGATTTTATTTTTAGGTTCATCTTATCTAGTGTATATTACAATTGATATCTCTTATTTATAAATTTATAAATTAACAAAAATTATTATTTAAAAAATAATAATTCTTTTTAATTTGGGTACTAACTGCCCACGTGTGTGGAACAATTTGACACACGACATTCAAAACACAAAAGACTTTTCTCTCTTCAAACGCAAACTAAAAACATTCCTCTTTCCTTTTTAATTTGAATAC